>APFE031634603.1:12595-65335 GCA_000404065.3 Pinus taeda
ATATATAATTATAATAATAAATAAATAGATATATAAAATAATTAAATAAATTTTGGTCCCTCCCCCTGGGGCCTGGTAAAACCTAGCTGTTAGAGGTCCGGTTAAAGTTACTCAGTCAATTTTAGCTGTTGGAATGGCCTGTTGTCCCTATTTAATGCATTGCTCAGATCGGATCTTCAACTTGTCCTGACGATGAACCACACTGGTTGGTTCGAAACACGTCGACAAATGATTTTTTATGTGATTTTGCCGAAATTATTCTCCAAACAAGATGTTTTTAGTTATTAAAAGTGGAAAATGTTATTAGCCTATACAAAACTGTGTTAGTCATTGAGCTACAGATTATTTTTATACTAAAAACATTTCTTCTTATAATTCGACAAAATGACCCAAGATGATAAAAAAACCAAATGACCCGACAATGCGCCAAACCATCAGCATCTTCTATAGCCAGGGGGTCGACCCTCCACGAGTAGCGATTTTTTTATCTTTTCAAAGGCAATGGTGAAACCATTTCCCGCTATATTGAGTTGAGTGTCGATGGCCATGAGTTCCTCCAAAGTTACAATCTAAGCGCTGAGAGAGAGGACTTCCTCACGCAAATCACTCAATGCATCGTAAATGCTTATACCACCACAAGCGAGGGAGAGGGTGAATCAATTAACACTAAATAATAAGCATAGGACACCTAGAGATAGTTTTTATGAACCAACGTCGAAAAAAGAGAGGGTGTCTAATCCCAATGCCCTTCATTCTTGATATGCGAGCTAGAGACCAGCCTCTGCGGAAGGCAGAATATTTATCCCCAACACAATGCAAATTTCTTGTCATTTCATAATTGATTATAAAGTTGCAAATGTCTCCTAACATGGCTAA
The DNA here is from genome assembly GCA_000404065.3 of Pinus taeda. Lineage (NCBI taxonomy): Eukaryota > Viridiplantae > Streptophyta > Pinopsida > Pinales > Pinaceae > Pinus > Pinus taeda. The sequence goes on from APFE031634603.1 coordinate 13,472, forward strand.
GGAATTGGGGAAATTTTGATTATTCCATTATCCATCTCTATTCTGCCTTACTCCAAAGACGAGCCTTTTTTTGCCAATGTGTATATACACATGGAAGAACTCTAAGCACTCAAATTAAGAGATTATTAAGTATATCTTTTGAATAATTGGAGGATGATCTGAACATGGAGCCTTCGAGGCCTTAATCACTTGACAAATAACAAGTTAAGAATCTCCCACAAACCATAGATTAGGGACTTTCTTCGTCATAATTTTTTCCAGACCTTTCGAAAGAGCAAGAAACTATGCTCGATTATTGGACGCATGACCAAGACCCCATGCAAATTGAAACATGCTTTCTCATCAAGCCTAAACTCCCCTCTTGCTCCTCCCTCCCTCCCCCTAATATTATATTGAAATTATTAATTTAATTTGCATTAATATTAATATAAACATACTTTATATTTTAAATATTTATTTAAAAAAAAAAAACCAAATTTATATATAAAATTTTTAACAATTTTTATAAAATTAAATTTACACATATAAATTTTAACATTTTCTATAAATTTGACATTGTTTTGTTCTATTGAAAAAAAAAATATTATATGGTAACATAAAATTGTGAAACAAAAATTGTAATGCCTTAAAAAGTTACGCTATATCTACAATTATAAACATTCTTAATAAATTAAATTGCTATAAAATTGTGTAGATTTGGTCATCAAGCATCAGAAACTTACCTCATAAATACCATCTAGTGAGTAATAATAATAACTTTATTTTAAGAATAATTAATGAGTTAAACACATATAAATATAACAAGATTTTTAACCATGAAGATTCAATCTTATTTTACTATGGAGATTCTTAACTTCAAATTAGAATTTGTTACGATACCATGGCTTGTTAATATGACATGCTCATATATGATATTATTTTTTAACTAATCAATTTAATTGAAAAGCCGAAAGTGCATAGCTTCTTTTGAAATATGACTGCTAAATATTCTGTGGAGATCAAATCCCTAACATCCACTTCTTAATTAAATTAAAATTCAAAAAACATTTTCAAAATAAAAACATTCATATCCATATTTATAGTTAAGTTATTCATTTAAATTGTTTTTAAATAAATATAATAAATATTTATAAAAAAAATACATTTATAATAATTCAATAAATATCAAAATATTTTACATTTTAGTAAATAATTTGAAAATTTGATATTTTTATATAAAATTTAAATTTAAAATATTTCTAAATCCTTTAATATTGAAAATTGGATAATTTTTAATATAAAATTAAATTATTTCTAAATTCTTTAAAAAAAAAAAAAAAAAAAAAAAATATAAAATCATTACGATATATACAATAAACGACAATTTTAAACAATGTAAAATTTAATAACATTTAAGAATTTACATTTATTGGAGTTTAATTTAAATTAGTTGAATTAAAAAGAAAATATTGGGAGATTTTTTAAACCTACCCAGTTAAAATTATTCAGTTTAAGAAATATAATAGTAATATTGTAATTATTTTATACGAAAAGACTAACTTTAATCAACAATAAAAATGATGAGATAAGCTCAAATTAAATTTATTCCATTTCTATTAAAATAAAAATTAAAATTTTGAACAAAATAAAATTATTTATTTCTGTATTCAACGTTTTTATGTTCAAATGAATTAAGTAAAGTTTTTTTTGGTAGAATTTACATAGAAGAATTTTTTGGCTGAAGCCTTTCTAAATGGAATATTTTAACCTTAGTATAGTTAATCATATAAACTAATATCATTATTTAAATATTATTTTCAACAAAACTACCAGTTGTTACTTAATAATATTTGTTTTTAATATAGTAATAAATTGACATTATAATTTAAATATTATTGTTCAAATATAACCGTTACTTGAAATTATTTCTACATTGCTCTCTATTTAAGTCTTTGTCATGGTTTGAAGAGCTCTCTATTTAAGTCTTTGTCATGGTTTGCCTCTTCATTTGGACATGATGATGAACCACACTTGTTAGTTCGAACCTTGTCATGTTCTGCCTCTTCATCTGGTCCTGGGGATGAATCACACTTGTTGGTTTGAAACGCATCGGCTAAAAAATTCTCTTATGTGATTTCTACCGAAAGACTTTGATTAATTCATTATAGATCATAGAAACTTGAATACCAACCAAAAAAAATCATATTAACTTAACATTAAGCTGTTTTGAGCTTCAAAAGGCAACTATGTCTAATAAACATGCATAGGGAGCATAGGGAGAAGAGATCTCAAATTTGAGAGTTAACCTCAAGACAGCCGAAGCACCCTTTAAAAGCACTTCCATCATCCTTATAAATATAGGGTCCATTCCTAACTGTGGTTTCATCAAGGTGATAAAAGGGCCATTCAATACAATGACATGCTTTCTCGAAGGATAGAGGACCCATGAGGAACTACTGACCAGTTTCCTTCGCCCAAATTATCCCTTCTCAACTAGATTTTGACCAGTTTAGTCAGACCAATACATCCCTTCCCAACTAGTTGTAAGGTTTTCCAATATGCATCTGCCATGAATAAAAACAGTCTGAAAGTGTTTCCGATATAACTTGAGGAAGTAGGGTCCAATCCTAAATTTGTTATCAGGTTTTCCAATACGCATCTACCATGAACAAATCCAGCCTAAAAATGTTTCTGATATAACTTAACTAGGGTCCAATCCTAAATTTGTTATCACCATAGTGATAAAAGGGCCATTCAATACAATGGCATGCTTTCCCCGAGTATATGAGACCCATAAGGACCATTTGACGAGTTTAGGCCAAACTATAAGTTCTCAACTGGATATTTTGACCTGTTTAGTTAGCCCAATACATCCCTTCCCAACTAATTTTAAGGTTTTCCAATAGCAATCCAGTCTAGGTTTCTGATAACTTGAGGAAGCATAGGTTTAAGGCCTCAACATACAATAGAAAACGATGTTACCATGCTAGAATGAATGAATGACCAATTAAGAAATACAAACATGACAATGAATGGTCAGCAGTTTTTAGTTTCATTTCAATGGAGGAAGAAGAGAGGTCATGCAGAAGCAGTACCATGTAAAAACTTAAATGCCTGCACGCAGCAACAATGTTAGCACGCACCATACGACAAATAAGTGAATTAGCAGTTCAAAAATAGAAAAAATGATAGGGGGTGCTGCAAAAGAGTGGAAAGGTAGGCACCTGTGAATTGCAACCCTCAAAAACATCAATGACAACAGGTGTATTCTCTACTGGACTGTACAGATGTAACTTCAAAATACACAATTTTAAACAAGATATCAAATGGCCAGTACCAATCTACCCAGCAGTGCAATTGGCACCAAAGTGTGCTGCAAACAAATAATTACCTGTTTTGTATTTTTTTGCATCAAAACTATATAAATGGAATATATAACTCCAATATAGCACACATAAGGTAAATGCATTTTGCACAGAAAAGGGCTTAGGGAAATTAAAAGAATTTCACAAAAATACTGATTTGATGAAGGGGCCTGTTAAAAAGACTGGCCGTACATATTACAACTTATACAAATTAAACAATTATACAGTGCTGGAATATTTACTCGCATAGTCTTAACTGAAATGGTCTTTTATGGTAATTTTTCTGGTTAATTTAAACCAAAATTCGACAGATTTTTAAAAACTTCCGTAGAATTTGAGTGCCCCAGAGGCTTTTAGGGGGCTGAATCCATTTATGCATTCAAAAGTGAACTTCATATAACAAAAAATCACAATCTTGCTAGAAATTGTATTGTCAATTCCTGTAAAAAAGGCCATTTCATCATTACACCATGCCATATTTATTCTCCAGACATGGGAGAAGATGACTGTGCCATCCTTTTCAAAACAAATTTTGAAATTCTAACCTGGTAGGCATATGAGACACACTCTTCTTTTACAAGAATACAATCTAAGTGGTTCTTAGATCCTCATTATCAATAGCTAAAACACATTTTACTTTAATTCCCAATCTTTCAGTTTCTTGCTTCCTTTAGGCTTAGCTATCGTCCTATTCATCCCTGCCATTTTGCTATTGTATTTGGCTCGTAGTGGATCATTGTATGTCCATCTGCATAGGAACAAAACAATAAACTATTTATTAGAGGAGCTGAAACAACAATAGTTTATGCGAAACTATATGGAAACTAGATGGATAACATAATGTTAGAAGACGACAAGTAAACAAATCAAAAATCGTCTGCTGCAATTCATTATTGTAAAACTTCTGAAAAGGAACATGTGCATAGAATTAAATTTAAAAATAATCAGCATTGTTAATTCTAAAAGGTTGAGGGTCAACACTTACGGATTATTCCAATCAGTAGTATCCTCAGCAACAAGATGAGTCCATTTTGTGCGTCCACTGCGACCGAAATGTTTGACCTGCATAACTTTTGGTAATATCGTTTTATCCATTTTATCCTCGCCTGTAGGAGAAGAGAAGTCCCGTTTAAAGATCTCATCTCCTGCAGCGGTTGGCACATGATCATCAGCTGGTGTCTGGAAAAAGGCTCCCTTGTGAAAATATTTCTGCATGAATTTCCATTTTTGTTTTGGCTGTGGTAATGGTTTTGGATTCTTTCTCTCCCACTCCCTGCGTTCTTCTTCTGTCATGTTCCTAACCTTTTCAATCTCCTCCTTCTCCTTCAACATAGCTTCCCTGTCATCCCTGTCCCTCTTTATTCTTGTAATTTCCCTGGCCTTCCAAGCCTCATACTCCTCTGCTTCATTAATTTCATCATCTGTATCAATTTCCCCACCATTGCCCTCGGCCTCTAAATTCTTCTGAATCTCTTCATCTTTTCTTATTTCCTCCACGAGAATGTGCTTCGTCTCGACCTTTCTTTCCTCAAGTCTCTTCTTCATCGCTTCTTCAAGTGCCTTCTCTTCTGCCTCCAATCTTTCACGCTCTACAATAGTGTCCCGCTCTGCTTTTGGCACAAAAACAGGTTTTATCATCGCAATGCCACCACCATGCTCTTCCTCAGAGTCTGTCTCATATTCAGACTCCTCCTCTTCTTCCTCTTCCTCTTCTTCATCCTCTTCCTCCTCAGGCGGCTGAGGGAGCTGTTCCTCCTCACGTTGCCGCTGCAATAACTTCTCCTTAATTCTCCTCCTCCTCTCCTCCAATGCATCCTCGTCTTCTTCTTCTAATTCTATGCCCTCTTGAACCCTCCTCTCTTCTTCCTGAGTGGACACAATTTCTGCTTGCCTAATGAGCCTATGCCGAGCAACCGCTTCTTCTCTGTCCTTCCTACTCTCTGCCAACCTGCGAAGCCTTGCATCATCATCCTTGGCTGCCACCATGTCCCTCTCATACCCATCCCCGTCACCATCACCATCTTCTCTGGAAGGGAATGCCTTCTCCAAGGCACGGGACCTAGCAGTAGACTTAGTCCTAGACCCAGCTGTTTTGATATCAACCTCTTCATCAGCATCATCAGCCCATTCTGGGGCCTTACCAGGCCAATACCTCTTTACTTTTGTTTGTCCGATTTTTCCCCGCAATTTGTCCCTGATCGCAATCACAGCATCGCTAACTCCAGCAGTCACAGACATTTTTGCACCCGCCTTAAGAATGCCCTGACCCCAAGAAATAAAAAATAAAAACTAATCTGAGAGAAGGGGATCCTTTCTTGATATGTGACCGTTGTTTACATCTGCACAGCAAAAACAATATGTCACAGGTTATAAAATTGAAATAAAAATTTATGTAAAAAATAAATAAAAATTAAAGAGTACATGCACACCACACTAAATAATTCCTTTCATCTCGTTTTCAATTTGCAGAAAACATCTGCATTTTGATTTCATCAACTCTTGTTTCAATTCCGATAAAGTACACTGAAACAAAAAGATTAAAATAAAAATAACATCACATCATGAGTTTTTGGTCGACATTTCGGACCTTTGTCCTGAGGATGAACCACAATAGATGGTTCGAAACGTCGACCAAAAACTCTTGATGTGATTAATCCGAAAGAATTTATCAAAATAGGTATGGATCACAAAAGTCTAAAATCAAGCAAAGAGAATAATTATTAATACAAAAAATAATGACAAATTAGATTGAAACAGACATTCAAAAATAAACCAACTTAAAAGAAACAGGTTTGATATAATCAAAAAACAGAGCCCAGCATCCCAATTTGATTTCTCTTGAAGTACTGTTCAGAATATATATATTACTGTACGAACGTTCCCACAGGTTATCCAATCTAATTGTCAAAAAGTATGCCAAGTCGCACTTGGCTGAAATCCCAATTTGATTTCTTTTGAAGTACTGTTCAGAATATATATATTACTGTACAAACGTTCCCGCAGGATATCCAATCTAATTGTCAAAAAGTATGCCAAGTTGCACATGGCTAAAAAAGGAATGCAAGAAACCAATCCTCAGACATTGTAGTAAAACGTTCAAAAGAAGGAAACGTATCGGTAGTGAATATTAGGAAGTCTCAAAAGTTTACTAATTAAAATACAATGAGACTTTAAACCATACAATTCTGAATATTAGTGTGGATTTAAGATTTTGCCCTCAAAAAAGAAAGCAGGGCATAACGTATGGTTTGGCCACTTAAATAATGGTGTTCCCGTCAATGCAGTTTATATGTTGCGGTGTCTCAGAACACACAATATGCAGTTTATATGTTGCAATGTCTCATAACACATACGTTATGAGACTTTAAAGTTTAAACCATACAATTTTGAATATTAGTGTGGATTTAAGATTTTGCCCTCAAAAAAGAAAGCAGGGCATACCATATGGTTTGGCCACTTGAACAATGGTGCTCCCGCCAATGCAGTTTATATGTTGCTGTGTCTCAGAACACATACTATGCAGTCTATATGTTGCAATGTCTCAAAACACATACGTTATGAAGCGGAGTGGAGGGAAATATTTTTCAAAAAATATACGAGGTATGACAGTAGGTATGGATGGAAATATTGGGCAAAACATATATGAGATATGAAAGTGAGTATCATTTACCTCGATATTAGCACCCACCCCACCATCATAACTCACATATATATTTTGTCCAATATTTCTACTCTAGCTCCCCTAATATATAAATAAGATAAGATAATTATATTTATGTCCAACTAATGACCACAAAGTAGGTCAAAGGAACTGTTGAGTACAATATGTCCATATAAAGTGGGAGAACCAAACGGTCTCCTATAAAAAATAAAATGCATGAAGTAAATCAACATATGGCCCTAGCGGAGAAGATCCAAGAGCTAATGGGTCTGAGGATCAGACCCATTTCTCCTAACATCCGAGGCTGAATGAAGAACATTGAAGAAACTCAACAAACTCTGTTGGCCCGATGAAGAGCCGGTGGAAAGTGCACATTGTCCACTAAATCGTTGCCTGGGGGGTTCGCACATTGTTGAGGTCTGGAGGACCTAGTCCGTCTCCCAAGAACGGATCTAAGACAGATCTACTGTTGAGATCTCGTTTGGTGGGGTGAGGTCCCACGGATCCTCATTGATCTAGAGTCTGGATACGTACATGTATCAATCGGTCTCTTAGTGCCCCTATCTAAAGTTAGTACCCTGAAAAATGTCGTGATCCTCTGGGTGGGGTCTGCTCTGATGGGAGGCTGAAAAATATGCACTCGGACCCTGAGAGCCTCCTGTATATATAGGGCCAAACATCTCTGATCAAGATACCTAAAAAAGTCGGCAAGGGTCCGAGAATCTTTGAACAAGCAATGAAACATTCCTCTAATCTCGTAGTACACAGGTCATCCAAGAATGAAGTGCACCTCGACCTCCACTTCTTGTAAATGACATACCTGGCAGATTCTGTCTAGTCTGTCCACCTAGTGGTCCGTCTCTACCCGAACTCTATGAGAACCTACTCTGAACTGGCCTAGATGAATGCGAAGAGCATGCATCCAGTGGTGAAACGTATACTAGGGTCGAACAATGAGCCCGTCTCTCAACTCCAAGAAGTGCTCAGCGTAGAAGGCCATCTTTGGGCGCAACCCTCTCGGAGGATTGACCCAGGGGACCTGAACGAACTGCCTATAGATGTCCTCCTTGATGATCTTGTTTAGCTCATGTCTAGTAGGTAAAAGGTGACCAGAAGCATCCATAATATATGTTGAAATTTTGTCCAATATTTCTACCCTCGCTCCCCTGATATATAATATATGTTGAAATCTCATGACATGTACAGGAACTACTATCCTATTACTTTAATCCTTAAGACTGAGCGAAAAGACATTGAAAAGTCCATTCATTCTCTACGGTCCAAATCTTATGACATGTACAGGAACTACTATCCTCTTACTTTAATCCTTAAGACTGAGCGAAAAGACAATGAAAAGTCCATTCATTCTCTACAGTCCACTTTTGATTTACCATTCTTCCAGATATATATAGATATATATATATATATATATATATATATATATATCCAACACACAAACTAATTCAGCAATCGTAATATCCCAACAAACTAGTTTTATTCGGATATGCTATCATGACCCAGGAATCAATGATCAACAGTGATTGAGGATATCATGGAGTACCATTTGCATGAGCGTGGGTCACTGCTCTTCCATTGTCCAAGGTTTCAAAAGCTGCTATTTCATTTATGCGCTACTCTAACAAATGTGTGTATGTCACTTTTCTTACACAAGTTAAATCTGAACAGTGAAAGCATAAGAATATTAAATCCAAATTACAAGTTATTTTTCACCTCCAGTTTGTGATTTTAATATGCCATACATCGCATTGAATTTGCTTGCTGTCCATATTAAATTGAATTGGCCTATGTAGCCTATTAATCTTTATGGTTATTGCAACTAATTATCCTTATCTCAAAATCCATAAGGACATGTAATTTCACTATAACAATCCTCCATTAATACAGGCAATACCGATTTGCAATTCCTCTTGTAAATAGCTCTTGAAGGACATTGTTGAGCAAAACTCTGTGTACACCATGGAAACAAATCCGCATTGCACACGGCATACCTGCCGAATAAAAGTTTGTATATTAAGTTGGTTTGAAGCAAACTGGCTTGATCCCAATCCGGACTTATTGTGGGTCGCTAAGATTTGGCAAGTTTGCAAAGCATTCTGGAATGTTTGTAATTTCTGTGGCGTCTCATTGAAAAATGCCTCTGCCTTTACTACCTAGAAAGAAACTGCATCTTACCCTATAAACCAGAGATGCATCCACAACTAACCAAGCATACTAGTCTTCCTAGTATGATCAGAGGCTTTTCGACAACAACGGCCCACGATTCATTTAAATACTTTAAATATACTTCGATCTAGTTGTATGCTTCATACCGTATATCATTAGAAAGATAGAATTACCGAGCAAAAAAACTTGACTCCACATATTAAAGAATTGGTTGTTTTTCATAAGTATCGACTTTATTTAAAAAATTGCCTTTCTTTAAATGGTGTATATGGGTAGCTTCTTATAAATCATTATGTCCAACCTTTTGGGCAAAGTATGGTGGTGTCATAGTTGTTGGATTCTCAAAATATGAATCTATTCATAGTAATTGAAGATTTCATTTTTCAAAATATGAATATATTCAAATTAGTCAAGCATCTCATTTCTAAAATATTTACAGTAATTTAAGATTTTATTTTTCAAAATATTAACATATATTCAAATTAGTTCAGGATTTCATTCCTTAAATGTTCTTGCTTGTGTTCATGTAATGTCCTCTTCAAATTAATTGCCCAAAGAACATAGTAGCCTATCTAACCCCATAGGCTATAGTCATTTCAAAAGGAGGGATTATTCCTTAATGTTACTTACTTAGGTAACATTAGATAACAAAAAAAAAGGGGAAAATGAAGGGAAACTTGCAAGTCACTATAGGGAAGGGAGGAGAGTCATTTAAACATCATGGATTATTGTTCTCCTTGATTTTGAGCTGTGTGTTCTTGGAAGGTTCTATGACCCTTGTCTCTAATTAGTTTTGGTGGTGAAAGATTCCACCCTAGCCGATCCTTCCATCTTTTCTTGCTACATGCAACCAATTTCTCACTGGAATCTATCTTTCTGAAGCAGCGAGTGGTGAGAAGCTATCTTTCTGAGGTAGTGAGTAGCTGGAACCTAATTTCATGAGGCAGTGAGGGCTGGTAAAGGGCAAGGAAGGACAGCGGACTGCCTAAGGCAGCGGACAGTGAGGCAGCGCAGATCTAAGGGTGAATTCGGAGTGTTGGTTGATTGAGATTTAGGCCGTAAGGGTTGAATAATGGTGCAGGGTCTCAACGAATCTGACCAGTGTGATTTTGTGGCAGCAGACAGGGCCATAAGGGATGATGCTCAGGGGAGACTGTAGCAGTAAGTTGAGCAGCATCACTTAATCTAAGGTTGGGATAATTTGTGTCCCCAACTATCAATGGATAGAACAGGGATGGCTACAGTTTGTATCCCTTTTGGGAAACTGTGGATCTTTGTAAGTTTGCTATTTGCTTGTTGAAATGGCCCTATTTTATAGTGTTGCTTGTGGAATCAATTATTGCTTATTATACTACTTGTGCATTTAACAAAAGATCATCATTGTTTTATAGATTGATGAAGCACTGCAACAATGTTATAAAATGCAATTATATCATGTGTTTATTGAAACATTAACTCGGAATTTCATCCAAAGGGTAATCTCTCTAAGCGGGATACTACAGTGGTATCAAAGTTGTGCACCCTGCCAGCCTGTGAATATATGAGTTTTGGATGATCCCGGAGGATAGGGGAAACATTACAGTCGGGAAAAAAAAGGGTAGCAACAGTTATACAGATTCAGTCATGGCAGATGGGAGAGCAGCCACCAGAGATTAACACCCTGAACATCTTGGACAAGCTATCAAGAGGGCAGCAGCAGATGGCTAAACAAATAGCACCAGGGCAGCAGCAGATGGCTAAACAAATGGCACAAGGGTGGCAGCAGATGGCCCAACTTCTTACCTAGATTTTGGCAAATCTGAGTAATGCAGGTAACAATGGCAGTAGTGGACCTAATGGAGGCAGCCAAAGTCAAGCAGAGGGAAGCAGCAACCATATTCTTGGTCCTTTTAACATCCCTACACAAACTAACACTAGGCAACCAGGAGGACCCCTAGACCTCTACTACTCCAGTTTGTAGATGGTCAAAGAACAATAAACCTGTTGTTTTTCCACGATCCTGGTGTCTCGGATAGAATCTTAAATCACTGATGCTACCAAACCAAGAATCACAATGAAGCTACTTTGCACAGCGGAATATAAACAGCAGTAAATCTACTAGTGCACAAAATATGAACAACTTTTTACAATTTCAACCCAACTTTGTTATATTAATCAACATATAATAAAACAGTCCGGGCTCCCGTACCAAGGATAATGGCCCTCGTACATCGACTAGTACAAGAATACAAAACTGGGGCTTGGTGTCAATCCATCGACAACCAATATGCCCTCAACAAGATACTCTAACCATCTGGCTAATGTATTCGCTTCTCTCAGCTCTTCTCGGTCATACCCTGTACCTGCCTGGTCCTTCGGCTCCCGATCTACAGCTCCTACCTCTATCAACGACCCAAGTCCATCTGGCCATTGAACCTCGGCTATTAATCTGCTCACTAGTTGTGCCTTAGTCCATCAAGGGCACAACACATCCAGACTCCTATCGAGTTGTTCACAACTTCGTTTGTGAACAACTTACAATCCGCCCAGTGTTGCTCCTCAGCTACTGAGGGACTTCATCCCACTATGGTCTTCCTGTGCTACTCCAATGAAGCCCAACATAGGGCACGAAGGGCTACCATCTATCACTACAAGATGTCTATCTCCCATAATGAACACAGGCTAGGAGGACTACCCATCATCTGTTGTAGAAGTCCTTCTCCACACACAAGTCTAGGGCTGCTCCTCTGGCTCGGCAACCCTTAAGCTCAACAACTGCCACTCTAGCAACCATCTAGGTCCATGAAGATGGTGCACACAAGGCTCCAACTTGGGCACTATCACATTGTCCTCCAGCAACCATAAATGCCCAATACACGTCCACGCTTGGTTCACTCTCACGCTACCCTCCAAACAGTCCACGAGTGACCAATCCTGTTGTAGCATCCAACACCTATGGAGACCCTTCCACATGGTTGCTACAGGGTCCTCAAATCAGTGCTCTCCTAGGACACTCATCCACCTAGCATCCAATCATCACCAAGAGACCATCTGCAACTCCTTGTTGTTGCTCTCTTGCCTAGGGTTTTGTGCACACTGTTTTAGCTTCCTATCACTGGTTAGGGCACCCAATAACCCTCCAAAATTTGCTACAACAGTCCTCCAATTGTTGTGAGTCCTCTCCTACTGGTCTACCCTTACTCATTGTCCTTTCTAGGCCCCACACGCACTGTTCTGACCATTGTAAGAACCACATAAGGTACCCTACAGGTAGTCCATGACAGTAATACAAACTACCTTCAAAACCAGCAAGGAGACTCTGTTTGGGTTGTGGCCTCCTAGAGAAGAGACAAAATACTCACAAAACATGCCTAGAAACATACCCAACTTACCTTTGATTTGCAGCGGCTTGATCTGGCTAAGGAGACATACCCACGCTACCCATTAACTACCCTTATGTCAACCTCTTCGCTACTTCAAGGTTGCGGCCTATACCATAGAGAAAAACCGCACCTAATTGCAGAGATAATCTCCCAAATTCAGCAACTTTTTTACTCCTTTCTCTAGCCTCAAATTCGCACTCCAAATCGTAGAGATATCTTGATGTTTGATGCACTTGGGATGTGAAGGATGACCTCCAACATCACTTCTATATATACAATCTCATGTGGTGTTAAGACATAACTTGTGGTACTCCAAAAATGTCAAGTCGGCCTCCATTTGGGGCCACATTAACCCACAATTACATTAGAAAATTCATATCTCAAGTTCTAGACCTCGGGTTTGAGTGATTTTCGATGCTCCCGTCGCGGGTTTGAAGGCCTTGACCCAACCACATAGAGGTTCGGCTAAACCTTTGGTGAAAAGCATGATCAACCTCTATTTGGATATGTTTATCACCATAACAACTACTCGTTGAAATCAATGTTATCGAAAGTGAACTAGTGATTGAACTAAAAACCCTTTGAACCAAGAACCAATCGTAATTGATAAAAAAATCAGACCAAAAAACTGGTCAACCAAAATCACATAAAAATTCAAATTTAAAAGAAAAGCGTAAATATATATATATATATGTGTGTGTGTGTGTGTGTGTGTGTGCATCCATATGAATCCAAACCATTTATACACAAATAAACAAAAATTCTCATCTATATAGCATCTAATGTTGCACATAACCAAAATAGCATCATGTGCAATCCATCTCTAAATCGAAAATGCATCAACAAATAGGCTTTAGATGGCCGCTAGCATCCAAAGAAAACATGCTACAACAATTACCTACATATAATCAAAATTGTTGCCTATATTGAGATCTTCGTCATCAATATCACACTCTAACCGTTAAAATAAGATAGACAAAATGTAGCATGCCAAGTCAAGATTTTGTTTGAGGAATGGATACATTTCTAGTAGGTTCATGATAAAGGAGTTCGACAACCAATGTCACTGACGTTAAGGGACATAGAGGGCTTGGTGCTCTCAATTAAATACTAATACCATACCTTCATACATGGCAAAATTCAATCGAAACATTGCAACTCCCCCAATCCCGAATATTGACAAAATGTTAAGTTTGTTGGATTTTGAATGAGATCTAAAATTCTATTTTCTCCATATGAAATCCATTGAAGTGGGAACCACTCTCAAACATCCTGAGTCATTTCATGGTAATGTTAAAAATTTAAGTAAGGATGAAAACGAAAGATAAAAGAGAATGTCAGGGGAATGTCAAGGGAATGTCACTTTTACTTCATTACTTAAAAAAGAAAAAATTGTGTTCAAAGAGTCCTACATAGCATCGTACAAGACCGATTGTTTCAATGCAAAAGGTCAGTTCGGTATCTAACTAGCCGGTTCCATACTGAACTGACCAAAAACGGTTTGGTTTACTGGTTTGAACCGATTTTTCCCTCCAACTGGTCAACTAGCCAGTTTTGACCTATTCGGCCTGAATTTGATAACATTGATTGAAATTTTGAAATGTAGGCATCTGGCATTCTAGTTTGTTGGAGTTGTGCTAGCTCCCTGAATTGTATCTTTGGATCCTTCTTGTCAAACTGGTCTAACAACCTTTCATGAGCTTCTCCCTCCAAATGCAGGATAACGAATTTGATGGATTTTGCTTTTAACATAGGGTTAAGTCGGAAGTAATTGTCCAACTTTTGAACTCAAGACCTCCAAGAGTATTTGGATGACCCATCGAAGGATGGAATAGACAGTTTCCCAACCTTTAGCATTAGATCAAAGTTCTATTGTGCACGCCTATTATGATCCCTAGGCCTATTTATGTAGTTAACGTTATTGAACTCTGCGAAGGTCATAACTGCTCAAACATCTTCTCCTAGTGACACATACTCCTTGAAATATTATGAAAATCTTCGTTCTGTTCTGGCGGCCCTTGGTTTTGTAGCTTGGAAGGTACTCCAAGCCTCGAGGATCAAGGGTTTGGAGGTTGGAGCGCCACAAGAGCACTTATGGGCAAAAAACCCAAGCCTGTTGGCTTTGCACCCAATCCAGTGGGTGTGAATCCATGATGAGTTTTGGACATGTGATGATTTGAGGTGATAGGCGATCCAGAGAGTAACCGGGAGCATCGAAAATCACTCAAATCCAAGGTCTAGAAATTGAGATATGAATTTTCTAATGTAACTATGGGTTATTGTGGCACCAAATGGAGGTCGACTTAACATTTTTGGAGTACCACAAATTATATCTTAATACCACATGAGATTGTATATATCAGAGTGACGTTGGAGGTCATTCCTTCACATCCCAAGTGCATCAAGCATCAAGATATCTCTGCGATTTGGAGTGTGAATCTGAGGCTAGAGAAAGGAGTAAAAAGGCTTCCGAGTTTGGGAGATTATCTCTGCAATTAGGTGCGGTTTTTCTCTGTGGTATAGGCAGCAACCTTGAAGCGACGAGGAGGGTGACATAAGGGCAATTTGTGGGCAGCGTAGGTATGTCTCCTTAGCCAGATCAGAGGCCGCAACAAATAAGAGGTTAGTTGGGTATGTTTCTAGGCATGTTTTGTGAGTATTTTGTCTCTCTTTAGGGCTGCAGAGAAGTGCTATAGGTACAACATTGTTGGGGGACTTGTCGAAGGGTCGAGAGGGCTAGTCAAGACCCTCTCTCCTAGCCGCAGTCAGCTCTAGGAGGCCATAACCCAAACAAAGTCTCCTTGCTAGTTTTGAGGGTAGTTTGTACTGATGTCATGGAAAACCACTTGTAGGGTACCTTGTGTGGTTCTTACAAGGGCCAGAACAGTTTGTGTGGGGCCTAGAAAGGACAAGTAAGGGTAGACCCACTGTTGCACGAAACGTCCCCCCCGCAAGGATCCAAACCAGGATTTGCAACCCGTACGAATCTGCGTTTCAAAATTTCGGAACCGCGGATCGGGCCAGCGAAGACAGTTCCTGGAAATTTGGAACCGTGCTAGCCCGATCGGCGGTTTCGGATTTCCGAACCGCGGATTCGATGACGGATCCTCCTCGGATCCATGGCGGATTAGGCACAAATCCCAAGCAAATCCAAAGAGAGATAGGCGGTTCCGCAGGTTTCACAGGGTTCTAAATATTTTTATTATTTTTTCTTTGACTTAAGTTGAGTTGGGGCTTCTCGGACGCTCCCAACGTGCTCCCTTAATGCTTCCTAGATGCTCCCTCATGGTAATGTTAAATTTTTAAAGTAAAAGTGACATTCTCCTTTATTTTTCATTTTCATCCTTTTACTTAAATTTTTAACATTACCATGAAATGACTCAGGATGTTTGAGAGTGGTTCCAGCCTCATTGGACTTCATATGGAGAAAATGGAATTTCATATCCTATTCAAAATTCAGCAAACTTAACAATTTTCAGGAATTCAGGATCAATGGGATTGTGGCATTTCATTAGATTATATCAAGTATGAAGGTATGCGATTAGCATTTAATCAAGAGCACCAAGCCCTATATGTACTCTAGTGTTGGTGGTGTAATTTTTGAACTCCTTTGTCATGTCCTTATCAAAAAATTACCTTTCAATCAAGTCAAAATCATCAATTAAGCATGTTAAGCTTTTTCTACCATATTTTAAGTCTTGGATTAGGTAGTTTGATCAAAATTGGGCAATGTTGACTAATATCCCTAGACAATCGAGGTAGAGGCAAAGGCTAGACAAGAGGAGAAGAATCTAGATTCTAGATGGTTGATGCATCTAAATGGTTGATGCTCGAATAATTAATCATTAATGTACAATGGATGCTATATATATGTTGATTTATGTAAAAATATGCATGCTTCCTTATCTTCTACAACTAATTTGGTATTTTGGATTTTTTTTAATATAAATGCAAAAAAAATATTTAAAAAAAAATTATATATATAGTAGACGCTTCCGAGATGCTTCGCTTCCTAGATTTTTGGGAAATGACGCTTCTGCGTCCCCGCTTCCAAAAAACGTCCTCGTTTCATCCCCGCTTTGTGCAACATTGGGCTCGAAAAGAAGCAGAAGTGGGTGTTGGTGGCTTGGGACAAATTGTGTAAACCCAAAAAAGCAGGTGGTCTCGGTCTGAGGGACCCTGAGCTCTTAGGAAAAGCCCTAGGAGCCAAAACGTTGTGGCGTTGGATTGTAAAACCAAGCTCCCCCTGGGGAATCCTCTGGAAAGCGAAATATGTTCCTACCCACTCACATGATCATCTCGTCAGGCTCAATGGGACCATTAAGGGCTCTGCCATATGGAACCAGGCTTGGGACAACAGAGCAGTCATCCAAAATCACAGTTTTTGGGAGGTGGGAAATGGGGACAAAGCTCTCTTTTGGGAAGATGCCTGGCAACAAAGGCCGAAACTTATTAAGGAACAATTTAGACAGATCAGGATTGGCATGCAAAACAAGGGCAAAATCAGGGTCAATCAATACTGGAAACTTATCAACCGCAGTGACAAGTGGAGGGAATGGTTAGATGAAAAATATTGGGAACCCCCAAATAACCCTCTGGAGTGGCAGGAGCTCTCGAGCGAACTCCAGAAAAGACAAATTCAATTCGAAACCACTGAGGACAAGACCAAATGGGGGAAGAATCCAGTCGGGCACTTTAACTTAAAGGAAGCTTACAGCTACATCGCGCTCCATGACCAACATCAAACGGAGAAAAAATGGAAAACTCTATGGGAAAGGAAACACTAGCCCAAAATCACCCTTTTTTTATGGCTCATCATGCACAAAAAAATTCTTACCTAAGATATTTAAGGAAAAAAGGATTCATTGGCCCCTCTAGATGCAATCTTTGTGAGCGAAAGGAAGAAACAACAAACTATTTGATGAACGAGTGCCCCTATGCGAACAAACTATGGAATTGAGTGCATCTTGTTTTCAAGGCTTCAGATCAGGACATCTCCTCAATCCTCAATACCATTGAAAATTGGAGATCCTCCCTTTTCCCCAATCCTCTGGTGAATAGGGCTTGGAACCTTATACCAGGTATCATCTGTTGGGCGCTGTGGAAGGAGAGGAATGCTAGAATTTTCAGAGGAATCTACCAACAAGAAGAAGTCGTTATTTCCATAGTCAAGCAAACAATCTAGGAAACGGTGGCATCTTCCACTCTTCAATGCCCCAGCGACCCTCCAAGCAGTTCAAAACTAAGCATTCTCACCCTCCTAGATCTTCATCTCACCCACTTCTACAATGCCTCAAACATTTCGAGAATCGGGAATTGCAGTCCACTGGTCTCCCCCAGTGACAGGCACTATCAAACTCAACTAGGACGGGGCAACAAAAGGTAACCCCAATAGAGTTGGCTTTGGGGGGGTCTTCCCAAACTCACATGGGGAAATCCTTTGGATCTATGAGAGAAATCTTAGAAACTCTACCATAAACGCAACGAAACTTTAGGCTCTGGAACACAGGCTAGCCATCGCTAAACTCCACAATTTGGGACCCCTGATTATTGAAGGGGACTCAACCCTGCAACTCAGGCCAGACAAAAACTACAGCAGGGCTTGGATGCTGCCAAGGTATCAGACAACTGGCAGCTAAACAAGATGCTCCAAAGAATAAAAAGCAATACCGAGAGAATGAGCGGGCTTCATTTCCAAGCTGTCAGATACGACGGGAATGGTCTAGTTGACAGGCTAGCAAATGAAGGCATGGAGGGCAACTACCCGCTGCGTTTGAGGGACTGGAATGACCTGGAGCATGATAGACTACATCAACAATGTGAAACCATAAATGAGAAGGACAACCAGAATAACGAGCATTAACAGTTTTGAGATCTCCAGTCTCATCAATGATGGAATCAGTCGTTCGGACAGAAGCGGTACCAAGGGAAACCTACCCCATGTCGCAATCCCAATGATAGTCGTGCCAAAGGAGCCATCAGCTACTCTGTACCCCCTCTGGGCCGCAGTCCATCATTCCTATCACCCTCATTCGGTACCGCCTCCCTCACCCACCTCTAGTACCTCACATGATCCACATTCATTCCCCGCCTCTGATCGCCCTACCCCTCAAGGCCTTCCTGCCCCTATGTATACCCCCTCTCACCTACTCCTCCCGTCACCTTGCCTGCTCTTACCCCCTATTATTCCTAGTTCTCTTCCACTGTCAGCCTAAAGACCTCCCCTCTTCCTTTCATGGTGCCTAAGCGCAGTTCAAGCCCAGCTCCCAGTTGGGGTAGCGGACGAGGTCGTGACTCCTCCCACTAGAACAACATGGGCTCTCTGCCCATCACCAAAGCCGAGTCCTCTACTAGGAGCGCTGCCTTGAATTATTCCATAGTTGTTAACCTTGAGACACAGGAATTGCGAACCTGGAAGCCCAGGCAAGAGTTCTCAAACGAGGGGTGTCGTCGGAAGAAGTAGCGGAGGAATTCGCGTGAATCCCTGACCCATTTCTCTCTAGGGCCATGGAAAACCTGTACACGCGCGCTATTGACCTCTCGTGGCAAAGGAAAACGCTCTCGGCCTAGCAACACAGGAGCAGGCTGAACTTTCAAAGGCAGTGGAAGAAAAAATAGACAAGCTCACAGACAAATTTGTCGTGTATGTGGAAGCGGTCCACCATTATCGCTTTGTTATCAAAGATTCTCTGCATTATACTATGCTGAAAAAACAGGCTACCATGGGAATCCGCTCATCGGGCGAAGGCTCCCCCATCATCAAAAAAGAAGTTGTTGGCGCCTCTTCCAGTTGTCCAATGGCTACTGCTACGCAGGAAGGCAGCACCCAAGAGCTGCCTATCAGCCTGGACGATGCCCTGAAGAAGCAAATCCTTAATGTCAAAGGCGAACTACTTTTTCGAATTTTCACTCTCTCAAGCTCGCGGTTGTCACAGAGCTCTTAGCGGCAGGCATGGCAAAGGAAATAAAGTTTTCGGAACAGACGTTATCTTTTCACCATCACCACTCCCTTCGTTCTCATGGGAGTCAGTCTCTGCACTGCTACTTGTAATTTTCTCAGAAAACTCAGAATTCCTTTTTGCAAAGCTTCAATGTAAATCAGTTCTCTTGGCAACCAGCATGGCCTGTGCTGTTGGCTCTTGTGCTGTAGAGATTTTCTTGCACAATCCAAGTTTTGTAATTGCAGTTCTCATACAGTAATATAATCTATCTTATTCACAGAAAAAAAAACATGATTATAATTAATGGTTTAAAAATATGAGAATAATTATTGAACAACTATTGGTTTAAAAATCATGATAATAATTAATGCTTTAAAAACTAAGAATAGTTATTGGTCCAAAAAATACGAACATATCTGCAACATATATCCATGCAAAATATTAATTTCCCTTAATTTAAAAAGTACGAATATATCTGCAAATTATTGCCCTTCCCTGATGCAATTTCAGTAGGTAAAGAGGCTCCATAATTAAGATTTGATTACAGTAACTAGAATAAAATCATAATCTGATGATCCTATAACTAGTTATGGTCAAATTTGTTGACTTGAACAGAAAATTTCATGAATTTTGCCTGCACGCAAGAAACGATGTACAAATTTACACAACAAAAATCTGGTTTACTCGATACCATTAAAAAGTTTTACATAAAAGCTAAAAATTAGTTTCAGGCATAGTCAATTCTGTAGATCTGCAGATGTAATCATGCATAGAAAATGACTATTCCTGATCTATAAATGCAAATTCACAGGCTAATTGGTGAAACAGTTACAGTCTGGGAAAAAAATGAACTTGCATGTGGACAACGGAGAACAATTCCTTCCTTCTTGCACAAATATGGATAACCTAAGTGTGATTACAAAGCCGATTACAGTGAATGTGCTTACCAAATGGTTCCAGACGGGCGGCAACGAGTTGAAGCCTGCTAACAGAATAGCTCACAGCGATGCAAGAGAAAGTTTCCTGAATACCTCCTTTCTGTAAACCCTAATCTCCTTCCCATTTTCAGTACTACCAACCAGAAAAAATAAGAAATAATAAATCTTCCTTTGTTCGTTCCTACGGTTTTAATGGCAGAAATCGAAGATGACCCACAGAAATTCACAGTTTGGGTTCTGCGAAAAACTAGAAATAAGTGACAATAGTGGTGGTGCAGGATCCAGCAGTTCCGGTGTAGGCAAGAGGCGGTTTTGGCGGTGATGGAGGCCTAGTTGTGGTTAAAACCTTCGATGCCTTTTCGAATTGGAAATAATAGAGTGAGAAACAGTTCTTGCGACCGTATTCGTTTGATTTCTATGCATTCTATAAATGGTCGATAGTTGCGTACAAATATACCTTGCGAAAAAAAAAAAAATATATATATATATATAATATATATATTTTATCATAAATTTGAATTTGATTTATGACTATTATATGTTTAAAAACCATTACTCTTTTTTTGTTGAAAAAACAAAAAATAAATTAAAGAATTATTTAAATAAAAAATATGATAGTTTTATACGTATGTAAATCATTTTTAATAAAACTTTTGGTGCGTAGACAAATGCTTTCGACCATAAATAAAAAAAGCGAGACATTACCCACTATCAACAATGAAAGTAAATATTAATTTAATATTATTTTGTATTTATTATTATTATATATTAAAAAATTAAAAAAAAAAAAAAAAAGTATAATATAATTAAAGTAATATAACATTTTCAATTCTCTGATCGGGTGGAAAAAAGGTACAGGTGCAGAGTCATGATGGAAGGCAGAGGTTGTCAGTACAAATTTCATCCCTGGGCAATCATGTTAGAGGATGCAAGGAACGATTTCAGAGAAGAAAGGATCCCAAGACAAGTCACCATGCTAATTATGGTAATTAGAGGGAAAGGAAATGACAGCGGAGTGTTGAGGATAGGCAGACGAGGTGGCATTCGAGCAAAGAGAGCCGATGAAGACAGTGAGGATAATAAATTCAGAACATGCAAGTTGGCGGAGGTGGCTGAGACCGGAGTTAAGGTGAAGGAATCTTGTTCCCAATTAGAAGAAGCGACTATGGCGGAGGGCGGCAGGAAGGTAAGAGTTGAGAGGGAGGACACTGGTAGAACGATGAGGAGTCAGGGTAATTAGAGGAACCAGGAGGATGACAGAATGCAGGGAACGGAGAAATATCAAAGGGTTAAAGAGAGTGAGGAAAGGATCAGGAGGAAAGTTCAGGCAGGGACGGAGGATGAAGGAGTAAACGGAGAAGGCGAGATGAGGCAAGGGAAGTATGAGAGCAGAGGGAGAGGGAGGTTCGAAGTTGGCCAAGGAAGCCAAAGCAATAAGCGAGAAAGCCATCCCAGAAGGGGTAAGCGCAGAGGCAGCAGGGGATGCGGCAGACCCAAGCATGCTGAGAGAACAAAAAATGAAGTGCAACACCCCATCCAGCGGAAAAGAGGACGACGAATAATGGACCAGACGGCCAGGGAGGCAGAGAGTGTGTACAATAACGAAGTCAATGAAGATATAAGGAAAATTATAGAAAATATGGAAAAGAACGTTCTGGAGGAGGCCTCCGATCCTGAGATGAATGACTGGTGTTCCCTCCTGTCGGACCCAGGTAATACCAGAGGTCGCCTCTCTCAGTATAAACAGGCGTTGCATATATTCTAGGTAATGAAGTGCTTGCTCGCCAAGGCAATGGAACAAATTGCGGAGGAAATGACGGAGATTGCACAAGGGTACCCAAGCCTGAAAGGGGCAATGAGGAGTCTGCATTCCCCGCTACTGAATTAGGGCAGGCAACTTGAGGATATCAAAAGAAGCCTGAAACTGTTATCCAAGGCGCACTGCGAGGAAGAGGTGAAACTGGAGATCGTGGATGATTGATTCGCTATGCTTTGTCTTCAATTTGAAATGATTATGACCATTAGAAGTAGTTTTGGCTCTGTTCGTAGTATGTAATAGATGTTAAAGAGGTATATCATGTGTGTTGTTAGTTTGTTAGTTAGGTTTCAATGGCATGGGCTCGTTCCAGAGCTGTGAGATGTTAAACTCTGTTTTTGGAGGTTTCCCCATCCGGTTTCCCTTCGGGGCAGATGGAGATTCTCTATGTACGTACATAGTTTCGTGAACTGTTGTTAATAGAAAAGGACCTACCTGGGTTTACAAAAAAAAATATAACGATTTCAATTAAAATAATTTTTATGTAACATTTAATCTATAATATTTTAATTAATTTTAAATGGTATAAAAATAATTTAATATTTTTTAAATAATTTTTATGTAACATTTAATCTATAATATTTAATTAATTTTAAGTTGTATAAAAAATAACTTTAATGATAATCTAGATAATTGATTTTCATTTTAAACCTTGATGGTTTTTTATAAACATATATAATTTCTTGCATTGTGAAACGATACACAAGTATCCCATTTATTTACAATTTGTGAATGTTTTTTCATCTCAATGAACCAATTTGTCAATGAATTATATATGTTTACAATTTGTGCATGTTTTTTCATCTCTATGAACCAATTTGTCAATGAAATATGTATTTACATGTGTATACTATACGACCAATAATATTAAAAGCAAGAATAAAGTCTGGCCTAAACCATTTCATTATGTGTCATGCAAAATATTTGAGTGTTACACATGTTTGAGTGTCACACTTGTATCTTAGTTTAAACTTCATTTCACATTCACATTGGACACTAGGCATTAATATTCACAAAGAGGTTGGGATAAATTAATTGTAATTATTTCACTTTCATTAAAGACAACCAATTTAGGATAACTCCTATTTAAAATAGTTGATTGATAATTAATGTTACTATGTAATTAATTTAAAACAAATAAAATGTGATTATTTATTTAATAAATTTGTTGGTTTGAAAGGACAATATATACACTAGCGAGAAATAAATGTGTTTTTCCTCTTGTCCTCCCTTGACATAAATGCATACATGATATTAAAAGAAATTTCCTTTGTCCTCTTAACTTTGACACATTATTATTGAGTTGGATGAATAGTGTATAAATAAAACAAAACTATTTGTGTTGTAAACAATTTAACATACAATATAGGTGTATTAGATTTTTTATAAGATACTTAAAGGACTTAATGTACGATATCAATTTATCAATTTGTGACATGTTTTTTAAATGCTAGAAATAAAATTTAAGGCGTACTCATAATTAGTTACAATATTAATAATGTGTGCATGTATTAAATCAAGACACTTAAAAAATACATATAAAGCATTAAATAATTATTGGAAAAAAAAATTGGACACTTGGTGGTGAGGATTTGTTTTTTTAAACAATTTTTATTTTTTACCATTCAATTTAAAACCACACAAAATTAGTCCATTCATGTACCTTCACCAATCAAAAAATAAAATTCAAATTTTAAAAATTCAAAACTTACAATTTAATTTTCAAAATATAAAATTTAATATTTAATTTTACAAAAACTTTGTGGACTTTGTAAATTAATTTTTTAAAATTAAACAAATTAATTAATAGCCAACTTTTTTTACAATACATGGAAAACAATATAACCGCTTTCGGCAATAGATAGAAAAAAAAATTATATATATTATATATATATATATATTATATATATATATATATATATATATATAATATATATATAACTCAACAACTAGCAAGAAGGGTTTATGAGTTTAGGTTCTCTAATAGTGTTAGGGTTTGATATCCACACTCTAGTGCCCCTATGTATGGCAAGAGTAGGGGGATGTGGCTCCAACCCCTCTTATGTCAAAGTAATGCACAAGTAATAACTTTAAAACCATCTCTCAAATTGTTTGTACTAGTCCAAAGGATCCTCCCCAAAACCAGCGGAGTCAAGATAAGTAATCAGAAGTTCTACCCTCCCTAGGGCAACAGTGGAAGGAGCAAAAAACAACAAGTCTACAAGAGAACAATAAGAGGCAATTATGGGCGAAGAACCAACAAGCACAACCATGACTCCCTTCAGGAAATGGAACTTAATGGCCCACACCTACTAGAGATTGTGAATACATGACATCGTAAAGACTCACTCTTCATCCCATAGCCTCAGGTGCAATTGATTTGTAGTGCACTCCTTAGAGTGAATCATTGTCGCGTTCAAGGAACCTTTGGCTCCAATTCCTTATCCCCTCAATTGGGCATTCTCACTCACTCTTTCAAAGATTCTTCTAAGATCTCCATGTTCGCTAAGGAAATATGTAGGAAATCTAACAGCGAAAGATTGCAAGAATTAGGAGAAAAACTTATCAACTCTGGATGAATCTCACTAATCACAGAGGTATTCTCCTCTGAACAATCTAAGTTTACATGAAGTGTTGGGTGTGGGGCCTGATTACTTCTGTATTCAAAGGTATTGCCGCATTGGACCCCAGTTCGAAATGGGGCGGCAACGCTGCCCGTAAAATATTCGCTGCAGGGGGGGTCCAGGGGGGGTAGCACCCCCAAAGCTAAGAATAGATGTAAAATTGCCTTGTAAAATGTTGTAATTTCATAGTCAATCTTGGTCGTTCATTAGGCGGAGATCTGACGGTAGAAGTTATGTTTAATTTATGGTTTTTTGCCCTAGAAGGCAACCCCTCGCTATATATGAGGGAATTGTATTGCGTCTATGTAGATCTGTATTCTAAGTGAAGAAAAGAGAGGAGATTGAGTGCAAAGAGGGAGTTATAGCGGATCTGTTGTAGGTTGTATCTCTTCAGTTTGCTGGATAATATAATAAAAGAAGGACTGGTTGTTTCTCTGTGGACGTAGCACAAACTGGGTGAACCATGTATATCTGTGTCTCTCTTGTTTTAGGCGTTTTCTGTGTTTATATTTCTACAATATTTTATGTGTTCCATTGCTCTGTAATATATAATTTTCTAACATGAAGACCATTTCTTGGAATATGAGGGGCCTCAACTACAAAGGCAAGCAAAGGCTCCTTAAATAAAATAAAATAAAAACTGAAAAGAACTTCTTATGATTGTGATGTTGCAGGGAACCAAATGTTCTAGTGAAAAGATAGCATAACTAGCTCATAAAATATGGAGTTGTTGTTGATCTATAACTTTAAACATGTGGGATGCTAGGGGACTAGTTATCATATGGAATCCAAATGAAATCACCATATTGACCTTTTTGTAACCCCCTCGCATCTTAATAGCAAATTTTCATTTGATAAGCATTATAGAAGAAGCATTTGTCTCTAATGTTTGCAGGTCCCATCTGGTAAGTGAAAAACACAAGTTTCTTTAGGACTTGTGCATGTACATGTCATATCTCTTCTTAGAGATAAGCTACCATCACCCAAGCTATTTTATTTCTATTTTGTATGTAAACATCTTTCAGTTTTGTTGTAACTTATTTTTACCATTGTAATAGTTTTATTTTCAGAAAAATAAAAAAGGAAAAAATGAAGAAAAGAGATTGAAAATGAAAAGAAAAGAAATAAATGAACGGGGAATAATAAAAAATAAATAAACGAAATGTTTACCCTTCGGAAAGCATATTTTAAATTAATTGTTGATTTGTAATAAAGTGATGTGACCGTCGCCCGTAAAGGGCTAACGAGGGCATATTTTTCAATGGCTCAGATTTCATGTGCCGAGATCAATGGTCCCAGGCAAATATAGGACCCCTTGCATTCTCGAACAACAATGAAGCGGGGGTGGGTGTTCCGCAAAGTAGTTTCTTTAAAATCCACTTCGCGGACATAGCAAGCGCTCGATGATTGCGGCCCCCCTTTGCTCGATAACGTACCTTCTCCACCCACCTCCCCCCCCTGCAAACCACTCACGTTGCTTTTCCTGCCGCCAACTTCCCGCTACACTTAGCCATTGCCATCTCTCTCGCCAAATCTAGCAAATGATTGCTGCCCATTAATTTCTCCTGCCAAAGTTCTACAACATTTAATCCTCTGTGCCAATAACAATCAGTTTAACTAAAAATAGTTATACACTCCTAATAAAAGACTGGTATCCCTTTCAAATGGATCATTTTCCATTTTTGCCTATAACTGAAATTCTCAAAACAATACTGTGAGCAAAATCCCAGCGAATAGTGACCTTCAACCATCATCATTTTTGGGTAACTCTCTAATTTTCCTCAGTAATTTTGTTTTTCCTTATGGCTTCCCATAAAAGAAAATCGAAAAATGTTTGTAGATAAACCTCTGCTACCCCCTGTCATTAACTTGGACAAACTCCCACTCGTTGATACCCAATTTAAAATCATAGAGACCAATTGTAAATTCAACCTGTATGAACTTCGCAATCAATTGGGCATTTCAAAAATACGAAGACGTTAGTGATGAATTCTATTTTTGGGAATCCCTACTATCCCAGTTTTGTTTCCCTCAAACCCATGATTTTCCAGAATTCATCACATGGTGTGGAGCCTGATATCTTCTTATCTAAAGAGTTGTAATCGCTCAAAACAATGAAACTCTTTTCCATATAAGTACTAAGTCAGTTTTCCAAGCCCTTCAGCTAAACCCTCAAGACTCTCTACACCCTTTTTCTCTTGATGCTCTAATGGAAATCTATCATAAACTTTATTTCTCACAGAGAGCTCATATATTTGAGTCATTTTTACTAGAAAACTCATAATTACCCATAACAAACCCACCTTATCCCTCTATAATGTTTCCTGAGATGTCTAGGTGGGTTATTTCCTTAGCGTCTTATCTGTTAGGATATCTCAGTTATCAATGGGTTGATGAAGTCATTTTGGGCTTTGTATCAGTGTTCTCTTCTGGTAAAAAACATTCAATCATGTTCAACTACAATCACTTTCTTTTCGATGTAATTCATGATCAATTTTTTAAGTTCAGTGTTGAAGGATCATTTAAGCATTAGTCAGTTTTGATTTCCTTATTCTTATATCATCAATCAGAAAGATTCAACTTTCCTTTACAAAAGTTGGATGTTGAAGGTAAACCTCAACCACTGATCCATTGGACATATTTAGTGAGAAAGGCCTCTAAAGAGTTTTCTTTAAGTGATTTTGTCAATCAATTCTTGTATATAGCAACTTGTTTGTTAAACAATGATGCAGTTCCTAGGGTTTCAACAAAGATCAAAAGAATTTTACATCTGAGTGAGCAGGCTAAAGTTGGAGACTGATATTTATACCAGCATTTCACTGAACTCAAGATTTATGGATGCAAGCTTCAACCATATAAATTACCAGTGTTCCTCCCCATGAGGATTTTTGCACTCGAGTACATTAGACAGATGATGAACATGGATTAAGTTCATTTTGTTTCTAGAAAACAAAAAACTCAATTTAAATCAAAAGCACAAGTTTGTCCATTCATAGTCAACACTAGAGCTGCAGAAAAGGAAGTCAAATGACCTATTAAGCCAAATGTATTTTAAATTGAGTTTTAGTTCGTCATATGATCCATTAGGAGCAATCTCATCAACGAGAGTTGCTCATAAATATGAACCATGTGTGCATATGGAAAAACCTGAAGTTGAGTGATATGCCAACAAGGAAGAATGGGCAGATAATATATTACAAAAGTTTGAGGAGCCATTTCCAGTCAAACAACATTGGAAACTCCAAGAATGACAGAAAAAGAGCTAAAGAGACCAAAAGAAAGTGTATCTCCAGTAGGGTCAGAGTTACAGAAAATAACATTTAAAGTGTTCAAAATGAGGAAAACTATAAATTTGAATGAAGAATCTTTAGAAGCTCAAACTTCATAAGAGATTACTATAGTTGTATTATCAGCACAAACTCCTTTTTCATTACAACAAACTTCATAAACTACATGGGATTCTCCTTCTTCTCCTTCTTCTTCAAAACAATAAAGTATTTTTACAAGATTCTTAGACATGAAGAAGAAAAATGAGGCACTAAAGACTTCCACACATGCAAAGTTTTGGAGACAGGCTTGCACAACTCAGACTATATTACTTTCTGCCCCAGACAATGAAAAAGGACAATTCTAATTAGCATTTTTGGAACCAAAGGTATGTGTGCCTAAAAGTGTTGAACATTACAAAACCTTTGTGTTTTCATTTGACACCAAGGAAATACATCTTATTGATCAAATTGACCTTCACAAGCAAGTAGGAGAAATGATATGTTCATCTTTGACAAGTTCTACCATGGCAGCTTCTAAGCTATAGGCTTCTTTGTATAACATTCATTCCCAATTAAAACTGGGAAAGATGTCTTCCCTAACAAAAGATACTAAAATCAAAGGGCTTGAAGATTTGGTTATAAAATTAGGATTAGATCCTAAAGATATAAAGGCAGCTGAGGAAATAATCAAAAGCAAAAATGCAGATATACAAGAATTAAGGAAACAACTGAGATTACCAAATACTAAGCATCCTCAAGCATAAGAAGTAGGTCAGTTGGAGAAGGAAAAAGAAAATATGCTTTGAATGATTATAGAACATAACATACAAATTCAAAAAATGGAAGTAGAGATGGAAAATTTGATCAAGGAAAGAGAACTCCAAATCATCACTGGAGTAGGAACATTTGGAGCAGCAATGTCTACAACAGTAGTGTCTACAATAGAAATAGAGTCTACCAATCAGAATCAAGCAGACCAATTATCAAAAGTTATGGGAGACGTGTCATTAAAAGATATGGAAATTGAAAACTTGAAGCTCAATTGGAGAAAACTCAAGATAATAAGATAAAGGTTGATAATGCATATATGGCTGAAGTGCGGAAAAATTCAAATTAACCAAGCAACTAGAGAAATATGAGAATGAGTCATTGATTGCACAGACGTTATCGGGGCAAAGGAGAAGATATGGATTGGTATAAATTCAACCATGACTGAACATTGGACATCTATTCATAACATTTTTTAACAAGAGGAGTTAGTGCACAGATCAAAAGCAGTCATCATAGGAACCAAAGAAGATTTAGAAGCTAGCGCTCAATTCTAAAACAAAGGAAAAACTAGAAGAATTTGGAATTGAGGACATAATTGATATTGTCCTAGAGGTAAGAAGAGTTTCGAAAAAAAAAAAAAAAATTGACGTTACAATTAGAGAACAAGTGTCAAAACTTAGAAGCATGGATTTAAAAGTTTCACAGAAAATTTAATATTCTACATCAAAAGGACTTCCATCTCTATGACATTATACTAGGCAATTGATTCCACTAGAAGATTAGCAGCACAAATTGCACCAGATAGCAGTAGATAGAACCAAATTTAATTGATTGAATATTCAATTTGAATGTTTTAATTAATTAATACCTTCTCTTTTCCACTCTCAAAATCAATTAAAAGCTTTATAATGTTATGATTGAAGAATCGACCCTTTGAGATATTTTAAAAACATTTGGATTTACAAGTGTTAAAGTTTAATGCATTGGTCATCCAACTCAATTAAAACCCTTATTTAGATGCTTTGACGCAATTCCCCGACCTAGAAATGTCTACAAAGATACAACATTAGATTGGTGTCATTATTGGGGAATGAAGATTGAAGTTTTTCCTTGGGAAAATGATCAAACTTGCATCTTAATGGTGAATAAGAGGTCAACAGGCTAAAATCTTTCACCTGGTGACTCTTCAAGTTAAATCTGGCTTCACGGAGGCATACCAGATCTCATTCAGATCTTGATCCTTTATCTCCTTTATCATATCTGGAGAGACTTGTGAGAATTGCATCTATTAGATGTAGATTAGAAGCATCCACTTTTGTTCATGCATCTCTTCCACCTGAAATATCCTCACAAACTGAGCCTTTTCAATCAATTCCAATACATGTTGAGATATCAAATCTGCCACCTAAAGTATTAGAAATCCTTTATGAAGGAGTAGGTCTTTAATCAACATTGCTTGTTCAACAACTTCAGACCTTTGAGTTTCCTCCTCCCCATTTTGAACCTTCTCATACCGAAGTAGATCAAGATCTTCAAACACCAAAATTAAAACCAACTGATTTCATTTCTTCCCTCACACAAGCTCATCCTTTATTTTCTCCCAAGTCTGAAGAGGAAATTAGCATTTATACCATCCCTTTGGCCTTTGAAGATAAAGACAAAATCATACTTGAAGTTCATAAAATAGTTCTCCATCCTCAGTTTTTCCACAAACCTAAACCTCCATCACAACCATCTTCAAGAAAAGTTGTCTCTCCAAAACAGATAGTTCCATTACAGTACCAAATGCTTGGATTTATGCCAATTGTAACAGCTAGATATGCAGCATTAGTGCTTCCATTAACCGCCCAACTTCATGATTTTCCATAGGGGTATTTGAAACATTTTCCTAGATTCAATGGAGAAACTAGACCATCTGCAGAAGACAACTTGGCTGCATTTATGGATTTTGTTGATAACATGAAAATTGAACATCAAGATGTTTACACCAGAATTTGTGTTTAATCATTAGAAGGAAATGTCAAGATATGGTTTAGACAACTCTAAGAAAATTCTATAAACTCATGGGTTTAATTAACCAACATCTTCAAGAATCTTTGGGGAATTAGAAAATGATCTTGTTTACTATTCAACATAATTTAAAGATTTGAGAAGAAACCCCAGAGAACCTATTGCACACTTTATTAAGATATTCAATATGATTTACAACAAAATACCACCAAATTGTAAACCCCAATCATTGCAGCTAAATTCAGATTCTCTAAAGCATTTGATGATGATTTTGTTGTAATGCTTAGAGAGAGAAAATTTGAAGCCTTAGCAGATATGCAAACTAATGCAATTGAAGTGGAAGCAAATAGGTCAACATCCAATGAATTGAAAGTAAAGGCAAAAAAGGTTGAAAGGAAAATAAAAGCCAGAGAGGAAAGTACTTCTTCATCAAAGACTAAAGATGAAGAACATAAAATTGATGAAATAACCTCTTTGTTAAGAAATATGTGTAATAGAATTTAAAAAATGGAAACTCAACCTAGAGTAACCCAACAGGTTGCAAATAGACCTTCAATCAAATATAGAAGACCTTTTCAACCACAGATTTTGCAAAGACCAAATATTGATCAACAAATTCCTCCTCCATTGATGATTGATGACCAAGACCCTGATGAAGGTGTTCGTGTTATTACAAATTAAATTAATTCTTTTTAAGACTCATCATCTCAAAATGTTATTGTCCCAATCAGTCAAGACCAACCTATTACTCAAAATCAAGAGTCATCCCAAGTTTCCAAATATCAAGCTTTTTCAGAGTTTCTCATTGTTGAACTAAATAGGAGGTATCACCTAAGACCTAGACAATGCCCTGGTAGGCCTATAAAAAAAGGTTACTTTTGATGAACCTCAAGTTAGAGTTGTTGAAATATCACCTATTCAACTACCAAAACAGTCACAAGAATAGTTCACTACTGAAAAACCTGTTCCAACTGTTTTTAATGTTAAAAGAGAATTAGAAAGGGTTAAAATCCATGTTTCTTTATATGAACTCTCTAGAAATCCATAATACAGACAACAAGTTTCCAAATGGATACAATCTTCTAGTGTGGATGTTGAAGGGGATGTTATTAGTCTTCAAGACGAGAAACCTTTAGTTGTCTTTGAACCTAGTTCAAATATGATTGATGAAAGTGTGCCACCTTTCTATGTTACATTAAAAGTTCATGATTTCCTTTTATACAATTGTATGCTAGATTCTAGTGTCTCCCATAATCTAATGCCTAAAGTTATCATGGACCAACTTCAGTTGCAAATCACCAGGTCATATCATGATCTATATTCTTTTGATTCAAAAAAAGTTCCTTGTCTGGGATTAATCAAAGACTTAGTTGTCACACTTGCTCAAATCCATGTGAAAAGTATAGTATTGGATAATAGTTGTTCAGACATTCTACAAAAATTTGGCATGTTATTGTCAATATCTTGTTGAGCTAAGCTTGGAAGAAGCTTGCAGATGGACATGTCCTATGTTACAATCCCAGTTTATGGAGGAGAAAATTTAAGAATGTACAGAGAAGTAAGATTCATTAATATTTTCTGTAAAGTTGATCAAGCAATAAATAATCCAATTTATGTTATTGATCAATATTTTGGATGCTTTACTTTGGCTGCAAATGATCTCTCTAATCCTTAAACCATAATTGAAGATATTGTGAATATACCTCAATTTTTGGATAGTAATATTTGGAAAATGTATTTTGATGGGGCATTTTCTAAGGATGGAGCTAGCACAAGAATTGTACTCATTTCTCCTTACAAGAAAAATATAACCCAATCCTTCAAAATAGATTTTGAAGTCACAAATAATGTGGCAGAATATGAAGCCTTGATTTTAGGATTGGAATTAGCTAAAAGTATGAAAGTACAAAACCTAGTAGTATATGGTGATTCAAAATTGATTGTAAAACAGATCATAAATCTCTATCAAACGAAGCATCAAAGACTCAGAGCTTATAGGGATGAAGTATGTGATTGTGTGTGAAACTATTTTCAAGCCTTCAACATCTCATCAATTCCAAGAGAAGATAACATTCATGTAGATTCTTTAGCAGTCTCTGCAAGTTCTTTTAAAACACTTGATCCTTTGCAATTACATTACTAGATTGAACTAAAGTACACACCTTCCATCCCATATAATTTGAAGCATTGACAGGTTTTTGAAGATGATGAGCAGTTAAATTTATTTTTACAAGCAATCGATGAATTTTCTGGTTTACATGTTGAGGAAGAAAACAATGGTGAAATGAAATAAAATGATGGTGATTTAGATCCAAATTTTAAACAGAAAATTGTTGATCATGATATCATTCAATTATCAAATAATTATATTTCAAAGGGATTTGTTCCCCTTGAAAAACTTTTTGATCAGAACAATGTATCAAAAACTTCCTTTCTAAGTTCACAATAGGAAGATGTACAAGATTATAGTATTGGCACTACAGAAGAAACCGGAAATGTCCAAATTTCATCTTCTTTGCCTCAGGGCATAAAAGAAAAATATATCAATTGTCTAAACAATACAGAGATGTGTTTGCATGGTCATATGAAGAATTGAAAACTTATGACACAAGTATTATTAAGCACAAAATTCCTCTTAAACTAGAAGCTAAGTCGTTCCAACAAAAATTAAGGAGAATTAACTCAGTCTTACTTCTTATTATTGACAAAGAAGTGAGAAAACTATTGGATGCTAAAATTAAGATTCCCTTAAGATACTCTGAATGGATAGCTAATCTGATACTTGTTAGGAAGAAAAATGGGGAAATTAAACTTTGTGTCGACTTTACGAACTTGAACAAATTATCCCTAAAAGATAATTATCCATTACCAAAAATGGATCAATTACTTCAAAGAGTATCAGGTTCTGATAGGATTTCAATGCTGGATGGTTTTTTTGGATACAACCAGATTTTGGTTAGTCAGGAAGATAGAGAAAGTACTGCATTCACAACTCCTTGGGGCACTTTCATGTATGCCAAGATGCCATTTGGTTTAATCAATGATGGAGCAACATTTCAAAGTGCTATGGATCTCGCATTTGTGGGTAAGGTAAATAAATTCATAGTTATTTACCTTGATGATTTGACAATGTTTTTAAATTCTAATGCTAAACACATTAAACACTTGAGATAAGTTTTTGAAAGATTCAAAAAAATTGGGATTTCTCTTAATCCTAAGAAGTCACTTTTTGCAATGAGGGAACGAAAATAGTTGGGACACATAATTTCAAAAGGAGTTATAATTGATCCTAAGAGAGTTTCATCAATTCAAGTAATCAGTTTGCCTTTAAATAAAAAAGAGATTAAGTTATTCTTAGGGAAAATAAGTTTTTAAAGGAGGTTTATACCTAATTATGCTAAAATTGTGAAAGACATTACTGGCATGCTCAAAAAAGGCAAGTTAAATGGATTGTCCAAGGTAGATACTCCTTCTCACAGATAAAAAAGGAAATTCCAGAAACCCCAATGTTAGCCAACCCATATTACACAAAACTATTTAGTATTTTCTCCTTTGCCTCAGATACCACTATAACGGTTGTTATTTTGCAGAGAAATGATGATCAACAATAACAACCAATTGCCTTCTTTAGTGAGGTTATGAGAGATGTTGAACTGAGATATGATATCATAGAGAAACAAGCTTATGCCTTAGTACAAGCTTTGGAAGCATTTGTTGAAAATAGCAACAAGAAATGCTAAAAATAACATTAAGAATATTCCAATTTTAATTTGTCCTTGAATTAAAATTCGAATTTAGTCTCACCAGCTGCTTGAAAAATAATTAATTAAATCATCTTGGATTAATTAGTTGGAGAAATTCAAGCTAGAAGTCTTTATGAAGTCATGCAACAGTTATCCCTTAAATTAAGGATATTATCCCTTAATTAAGGAGATAAGGATGAGTTATAATTGAGTTGTAATTAGTTAGCTTAGTTTACTGAGTTAAGTCCAGTTAAATTAGTTCCAAACAATTTGAGGAACTAATTGTGAGTTCAGTCAGTTAATGCATGCATGCATCCAACTAGTGTACTCTAGATAACTGAAGATTCTCTCATCATTAACTCATGCGTGTCTGTTCTGAGAAAGACCCAGTTGAGCTAAATGTCAAGGACATGTTACTATCATTTGCATGAGTTTTCCTATAAAGGAAACTCATCCATGTAGAAGGAAGAAGGTTCCTTGAGGATTGTGCAGTTTTAGAGGGTGTGAGATCAGTGTGAGTGATCAATGTTACACTTGGTAACAGTAGGATCACCTAGGAGAAACAACGCAAGAAAATAAGAGGCTTGGAGGGCAAAGGAGAAGGTTTGTGAGAAGCCTTGTTTGCCTGTGAGCATCCAGGAGGATTGTACTGAGAGCTGGTTAGCTGTGAGAGCTAATGCTTTGTGTAATCTTGATTTCCTCCTTGTATGATAATACCAATAGTGGGGTTTTTAGTTGAGGCTTTCCCTTAGTATTCTTCTATGTTTCATGTGCAATGATTCTTCTTCTAGTTATATGTGTTCCACTTGATCTTGCTCAAATCTATTAAGCTTCCGCAAGTTTGATTATAGAAGTAGATTAAAGTATTTTGCTTTAGTTATATTGCATAATCAGGTTAATCTACAGTTATAATTTCTACATGGTATCAGAGCTGTGAACAGTATACTGAGAAGAGAATTCGAAGTTTGAAGTTAGGGGTTGCAGGTGCAAATCGAATTCATCTCATACTTCAAGGTTTATCAATGGCGTTCTATGGCTTGAGACTCGAGTATGCCTTGGAAGGCAGCTTGAATTACATAGCATGGAAAGATCACATGGAGGCTGTATTAGAATACAACGTCTTGAAGGATTTCATTGATCAAGAAATCCCAAATCCAAGCTCAACTAATGCACAAGAGTTGGCTGAATGGAACAAGTGTGTGGCAAGGGCGAGATAGATCATCCTTGAGGGAGTTAGAGACCATATTGTCTTGAGTCTCCATGGGAAGGACACTCCATATTCAATGTGGAATACATTGAAGGACCTCTACCAGAATAGTAGCGACCAGAGGAAATTGGCGCTCAAGGATAAGCTTCGAAGAATCAAGATGGAGAACTGCGATACTATTTCCACATATCTGAACAAGCTCACCACCTGTAAAGATGAGCTTGGTAGTGTGGGAATAACTATTGTCGATGATGATATGGTGAGCCTCGCTCCCCTCGACCTTCCAAAGAGCTGGCATAGCTACTAGGACTCTGTGAATGGAAGGGAGAAACTGCCGGATTGGGAATGACTATGGTCGGATCTCATGCAGGAGGAGATCAGGAGGAGCAAATGAGATGGTTCTTCATCCAAGGATGATGAATAAAATCTGGCCTTAACAAGTAAGGCAAGGAAAGGGAAGGAGAAGGATTCTCATTCCAAATCAAATTCTTCTTATGGAGGGAAGAAGGTTCACAAATCTAAAGTGATATGCTTTAATTGTCATGAGATGGGCCATTATGCGACTAATTTCCCATCAAAGAAGTCCAAGAAGGGATCCTCGGAAGGATCGGAAGGTGAGGCATTAGCCTTTTAGTTCGAGATGGACTTCACCCTCATCACATGCATGGTGTCATCGATGATGGGTAGTGGTTGGTTTCTTGACAGTGGAGCCTCATTCTACATGACCAACAATTCAATACCTTGGAGGAGAAAGACATCAAGAAGCGCATAGAGATGGGTGACGATGAAAGGTATAGTGTTTCAAGAGTGGGCACAGTTGCTTTTCAAAGGGAGCATGGAGCTCTTATCACCTTGACAGATGTGAAGTATGTGCTTGGACTAAAGAAGAATTTGGTATCGATCGTGATGTTGGAGGACAAAGGCTACGATGTTTTCTTCAGTAAGGGAAAGGTTTTCCTTAGACACATCACCACGGGACAGGTGAAACAAATTGGTTCACGAGTTAAGAACCTGTATGCTCTTGAGGTTCAAGATGCATGCAAAGCCTTAAGGAGCAAGGCAAATGTTAGAGACTTGGTGGTTGAGAGGGAGAGTAAATTACCTCTCAACATGTAGTCCCGAAAGAAGTCTCAGACAATTGTGGAGGAGCCTCAATTGGAGATGCTAAGAGGAGACCGAGTGGAGGAATCCACTCATGTGGAGACCTCCAGTAGGGGGGAATTTCAAGCCAAGTCAGTAGAGGGATCACATGCAGCCATACCTCCAGGTGTGAGGTGGGGCAATGTGAAGTGATAGTCTAAAGAAGGCTGAAATTGAGCAGGGTTCATTGAGAGGTTTTATCTCATGGATCGTACCTTGCTACAGGAGCCCAAAGTATATAGTAGCGAGAGGAATCAATAGGATTGATGCAGTCAGAGACTTTGATGACAGATGCATCATACTGATTCAGGTTGGATATTTTTTTGTTTCTAGAGTTGCTGGAGCAACAACACTAGGAAGAAGTGTTTCATGCAGAACATTCCAAAGGTTCAGGATCGGGATCGAGTTGAATTCCTTTCTTGTTGAGAGGGAGTGTTGAAAATAGCAACAAGAAATGCTAAAAATAACATTCAGAATATTCCCATTTTAATTTGTCCTTGTATTAAAATTGAGAATTAA
The DNA here is from genome assembly GCA_000404065.3 of Pinus taeda. Taxonomy (NCBI): domain Eukaryota; kingdom Viridiplantae; phylum Streptophyta; class Pinopsida; order Pinales; family Pinaceae; genus Pinus; species Pinus taeda. The sequence goes on from APFE031634603.1 coordinate 51,001, forward strand.
AATTTGAATTTAGTCTCACCAGCTGCTTGAAAAATTATTAATTAATTCATCTTGGATTAATTAGTTGGAGAAATTCAAGCTAGAAGTCTTTGTGAAGTCATGCAACAGTTATCCCTTAAATTAAGGAGATTATCCCTTAATTAAGGAGATAAGGAGAAGCTATAATTTAGTTGTAATTAGTTAGCTCAATTTACTGAGTTAAGTCCAGTTAAATTAGTTCCAAACAGTTTGAGGAACTAATAGTGAGTTCAGTCAATTAATGCATGCATGCATCCAACTAGTGTACTCCAGATAACTGAAGATTCTTTCATCATTAACTCATGCATATCTATTCTAAGAAAGACCCAGTTGAGATAGATGTCAAGGACAGGTTACTATAAGTTGCATGAGTTTTCCTATAAAGGAAACTCATCCATGCAAAAGGAACAAGGTTCCTTGAGGATTGTGCAGTTTTATAGGGTGTGAGATTAGTGCTACACTTGGTAACAGTAGGATCACCCAAGAGAAACAACACAAGAAAATAGGTGGCTTGGAGGGCAGAGAAGAAGGTTTGTGAGAAGCCTTGTTTTCTTGTGAGCATCCACGAGGATTGTACTAAGAGCTGTTTAGTTGTGAGAGCTAAGGCTTTGTGTAATCTTGATGTATTTCCACCTTGTATGATAATACAAATAGTGGGGTTTTTAGCTGAGGCTTTCCCCTGAGTATTCTTCTGTGTTTCATGTGCATTGATTCTTCTTCTGATTATATGTGTTCCGCTTGATCTTTCTCAAATCTATTAAGCTTCTGCAAGTTTGATTGTAGAAGTAGATTAAAGTATTTTGCTTTAGTTATATTGCATAATCAGGTTAATCTATAGCCAAAATTTCTATAGCATTTAAGATTTATGTTTTACATTCTCCTATAGTTTCTTATGTTGGTAACAATGCAGTAAACAAAGTGTTGACTCATCCTGATACAAATGGAAAGAGGGGAAGATGGATTGCTAAGATACTTGAGTTTGATTTAGATATCATACCTACAAATTTGCTGAAAGGACAGGGTTTAGCTAAACTTTTAGCTTAATCAAATTGAAAAATACTTGGTATTAATACTATCATGCACGTTCTAGGTGAGAAGAATCCACAAGAACCTTCTAAGGTTTCAAGTGAGAAGAATCCACAATAGCTGTCTAAGGTTTCAGGTGAGAATAATCCACAAGAACCTTCTTAGTTTTCAAATGAGAAGAATCCACAAGTACCTTCTCATTTTTTTCGTGAGAAGAATCCACGAGAACCTTCTCAGGTTTCTGGTGAGAAGAATCCACAAGAACCTTCTTCCAGTGTAGTTCTTATTCCTCTTCCTTTACACATTGATGATTTTTTTTTTACTTTCATATTGGTACAAAGACATAGTTCATTTTATACGTGATTTTGAATACCCTCTTGACTTCACAAAGAATCAATGTAGATCCCTCAAACTCAAGGCTGAGAAATACTACATAGTAAATGCAAACCTATATTGGAAGGATCCCTTAAACAACAGCTTACTATGTTTGACTAAAAATGAAATTGATGGAGTAGTAGACCAATTTCATGCAGGAGTGTGAGGAGGACATTATGCTTGGAATGCCACGACATATAAAATACTGAGAACAAGTTTTTATTGGCCAAAATTGTTCACACAGGTTGGAGAAAAGGTAAGGATTTGTATCCCATGTCAGATATTTGCAGGGAAATAGAGATTAGTAGCCCTTCCCCTTGTTCCAATTTCAGTAGAAGCCCCTTTCTTGTAGTGAGGATTGGATTTCATTGGTGAGATAGTTCTAGCCTCCAACAATCAACACAGATGGATATTAACAACCACTTATTATTTCACAGAGTGGGTAGAAGCAATCCTTGTTAAGAATGCAACTGATACAATGGTGATAAAATTCATTGAAGAAAAAATCTTGTCAAGATGTGGTTGTCCTACACACATTGCTACACATAATACTCAAGGTTTTAGTAGCATTAAGATGATAGAATTTTGTCGAAAATATCATATTACATTACATCATTCTACACCTTATTATCCACAGGGTAATGGGCTGGCAGAATCATCAAATAAAAGTATGATTAAAGTTATCATGAAAGTATTAGCAGATCATAAAATGAGTTGGAACAATCATCTCAAGTATGCAGTATGGGAAAATAGAGTTTGACCTAAAAGGTCTATTTGTAAATCTCCTTTCCAACTTGTATATGGAACTGAAGCAATTTTTCCCACACAGTTAACGTTTTTAGCCATGAAGTTTTTTGCAGGAATCAAATGATTTTTCAAGGATCAATTAGATCATTGAGATAAATTAGGACAAAGATGAAGTTCAACATAAACTTCGACAATATCAAGACAAGATGAAGAGTTTGTTTGATAGGAAGGTAAGGGAAAGAGATTTCAAACAAGGAGATTTAGCTCACAAATGGGATGCAATAAGAGAAGAAAGAGGCAAACATGGGAATTTTGATAACTTATGGTTGGGACATTACAATATTGTAGAAGTTAAAGGCAATAATACTTTCATCCTACTCAATCTGGAAGGAGAATATTTTTCATTGCCAGTCAATGGGCAATATCTTAACCATTATATTCAGTATTGAGTGTTTATCATCATCGTCATTGTAAATTTATGATTTTTCTTTAAAAAATCCAGAGGAAGTGTGATTTTCACAGCAAAGACTCCATAGCATGAGGAGAAGGCACATAGACCTGCAAGTTCTTTGCATCCTGCAAGGGGAAGCAGTCCCCAGATGGAGTCGATGTCTTACTTTTACCCTTGTAATAGTTTTATTTCCAGAAAAATAAAAATAAAAAATAGGAAAAAATGAAGAACAAAAAATAGAAAAATGAAAAGAAAATAAATAAATGAAAGGGGAATAATAAAAAAATAAACAAAAGAAATGTTTACCCTTTGGCAAGCGAGCACATTTAAATGTTGCTCACTATGGTTTGTAGCATTTGATATTTTAAATTAATTATTGATTTGTAATAAAGTGATGTGACCGCCACCAACAAAGGGTTAACGAGCGCATATTTTTCAATGGCTCAGATTTCATGCACCGAGATCAATGGTCCCCAACAAATAATAGGACCCTTCGCTCGATACCACTTATAGTCTATAATCCCCCACAAACCACTCACCCACATTGCTTTTCCTCTCACCATTAATTTTACCTTTTACTAACATCCTGCTACACTTAACCATTGCCATCTCTCCCACCAAATCTAGAAAATGATCGTTTCCCATTAATTTTCTCCCGCCAAAGTTCTACAACATTTAATCCCCTGTGCCAATAACTGTTAGTTTAACTAAAACCCGTTATACGCTCCTAATAAAAGATGGTTATCCCTTTCAAATGGATCATTTTCCATTTCTTCCTGTAACTAAAATTCTTAGAACAATACTACAAGCAAGAACCTAGTGAACAACGAACTTCAACCGTCATCATTTCCTGGTCATTGTCTAATTTTCCTCATTAATTTTGTTTTTCCTAATGACTTCCTATAAATGAAAATTGAAAATGTTTGTAGATAATCCTCTACTACTCATTTTCGTTAACTTGGATGAACTCCCACTCGTTGATACCCAATTTAAAATCATAGAGACCAATTGTGAATTCAACCTGTACGAACTCCATAATTGGGCATTTCAAAAATATGAAAACGCGAGTGATGAATTCTATTTTTGGGAATCCCTACTACCCTAGTTTTGTTTCACTCAAACCCATAATTTTCTAGAATTCGTCACATGGTGTGGAGCCCGATATCTTCCTAGCCAATGAGTTGTAATCGCTAAGAACAATGAAACTCTTTTCCATATAAAAGTTGAGTCAATTTTCCAAGCCATCCAACTAAACCCTTAAGACTCTCTACGCCATGTTTCTGTTGATGTTCTAATGGAAATCTATCATAAAATTTATTTTTCACAAAGAGCTCATATGTTTGAATCATTTTTACCAGAGAACTCATAATTACCTAGAACAAACCCCCCTTATCCCTCTGCAATGTTTCCTGAGATGTCTAGGCAGGTTCTTTACTTAGTGTCTTATCTATTAGGATATCCCAGTGATCAATGGGTTGATGAAGGCATTTTGGGCTTTGTATCAGTGTTCTCTTTTGGTAAAAAAACCTGCAATCATGTTAACTGTTAGAGTCAGTACTTGCATACTACCATCAGTGATCAAAATGTAGAATTTCCCGTTGTAGATCAACAAATTATGCAATATATTAAAGCAAAATACCAGATCTACTTCTACAACAAACTTGCGGAAGCTTAATCAAATTTAAGCAAGATCAAATAGCACACATATAACAGAGAATGAGAAAGCAATCACACATGAACACAAAAGAATACTCTGGGGAAAGCCTCAACTAAAAACCCCAACCTCTCTATTATCATACAAGTGGAAATATGTCCGGATTACACAAAGCATTAGCTCACAAGCTATCCTACTCTTAGTACAATCCAACAATACAGCTCACAGAATGAATAGACACAAGATATGTCTTCCCTCAGCCCTCCAAGCCTCCTATTTCCTTGCGCAGTTTCTCTTGGGGTCTAATGCTGCCACCTGTGTGAATTGGCCTCATCACGCACTCATCAAAACCAAAAGTAACTGCGTAATCTCCAAGGAATGAATTCCTTCTGCATGCAAGAGATATCCTCCATGGAATATCCCTGCAACTGATAGTACAATATCCCATCATCTGATCTCAATTTGGTCTCTATCTGAACTAACATGCATGAGTTATTTATGAGAGAATATTCAGTTATCTGAAGTGCAATAGTTACATGCATGCAATGCATTAACTAACTGAACTCACAATTAATTCAACAAAATATTTGAACCAATCTAACTGGACTTAACTTAGTTAACTGAGCTAACTAATTACTACTCAAAGTACAAATCATCATGATCACCTTTAATCAAGGGATAACTTCCTCGATCAATGTAGAAACTGTTGCATGTCTTCACATAAACTTCATGTTTGATTTTCTACAACTAATTAACTCTAGATGAATTAATTAATTATTTTACAAACAACTACTAAGATCAAATTCGAATTTTAATTCTCAATTTTAGTTTAGGGACTAACTAAAGTTGGAATGTATCCTAAAATTCTATTTATAGCAGTGCTAATTTTAGCACTTTTATTTAGCATTTCTTGTTGCTATTTTCAACACTCCCTCTCAACAAGAAAGGGATTATTAGTAACCCCAATCCTGTCTCTGTGGAACTCGAACTTGCATTTTGACAATGCCTTAGTCAAAATATCTGCATCTTGTTCCTCGGTTGAAACATATAGCAACAACATGATCCTCTTGACCACACAGTCTCAAAGATGGTGATACTGGATATCAATGTGCTTGGACTTATCATGAAAAAATGGATTCTCAGAGAGTTTGATACAACTCTGATTATCGCAGTAGATCACAGTTGGATCCATCCTCTGACCAAACAATCCCACTAGAATCTTCCACATCCAAATGGTCTCACATGTTGCCTGACTCGCAGCCATGTATTCAACCTCTGTTGAGCTAAGTGCAACTAACTTCTGTTTCCTGTTGTACCAGGAAACTGCCATTGAACCAAGGTTGAAGATTCCTCCATAAGTGCTCTTCCAGTCTGATGGACTCCCTGCCCAATCTGCATCGGTGAAGCCCTAAAGCTTCACTCCCTTTGTCCGTCTGTACCACAATCCATATTGAGATGTGCCTCTGAGGTATCTCAACACATGCTTCGTTGCCTTCCAAAATAGCTTGGTAGGCTGAACCATAGCTTGACTTAGCTGGTTCACCGCAAAGCATAAGTCTGGTCGTGCATTCAATAGATACATAAGTGAACCCACAAGCTACTGATAAACAGTAGCAGCTACTACCTCACCTGAAGTAGCATCCTCCTTCCTCCAGTTCCCAACTAGAGGAGTCTACATTGGCTTGCAATTCTCCATGTGAAAGTGCCTGAGTATCTCATTGGCATACTTGCCTTGAGACACAAATACTTCCCCATCTTTCTGCCACACCTCCATGCCTAGAAAGTAGTGCATAAGACCCATGTCTTTCATCTCGAACTCTCTTGCAAGGTCCTCCTTGCAAGACTTGATCAACTAATCATCACCTGTCAAAATCAGATCATCCATATAAAGAACAATGATCAATGGCTTACCTTCTACCATGATGTGGTAAAGGTTCGCATCTGCTTCACTCTTGGTGAAGCCCAACCTGGTGAAATAGTTTTTGATGCTGGTGTACCAAGCACGAGGTGCTTGCTTCAGCCCATACAAATCCCTCTTGAGTTGGCACACATGCGACTCATGATCGAAGGTTTCGAAACCTTCTGGTTGCTCAATATACACCTCTTCCTTAATATTCCCACTGAGGAACGCGGTCTTCACATCCATCTGATGGATCTTCCAACCCATCTAAGCTGATCGTGCCAACATCGATCTGATAGATGAGTACCTTGCTACAGGAGCAAAGGTCTCATCATAGTCGATTCCCTCAACCTGTGAGAAACCATGGGCAACAAACCTTGCCTTATGTTTCTCAACACTGCCATCATCTGCCTACTTTACCTTGTAAATCCATCTGGAACTCACCACTGACTTGTCTTGAGGTCTTGGGACAACATCCCACACACTATTCAGAATGATAGAGTCGTACTCCTCTACCATTGCATCAACCCAGACTGGTTGTTGCACTGCTTCCTCGGACTCTACACACTCCCCAACCAGGGCCATGTAACCAGTGTATCGCTCAGGTGACCTACTTTATCTGCGTTGAGAAGATGCTTGTCCCACATTCTCTCGTGCATCCATCATCAACCTGTTAGATTCCCTTGAGCGTTTCCACCCATCTCTAGAAGACTTAGTATGAGTGGATGTCTCCACTCCCGGATCCTCTGCTTGCGGCTGCTCCACATCAATCTCAGGCTCCTCCTCCTTAGGAATTGAAAGTTCCTCCTCTGCATGCAACTTGAGCTCTCTCTCAAGTGATACTCGCATGGATTTTTGCCCGTCAAACTTTAGATCTCTGTGTACCACTGTCCTCTGACTGGTAGGCAGGTACACCCGATAGTTGTGGGGTGTATTAGTGTACCCCACAAGTATTCCCAACTCAGTTGTTGGATCTAGCTTCCTCTGGGCATCTTTGGTCACATGGCAATAAACTGATGATCCAAAGATCCTAAAGTGACTCACATATGGTCGCTTCCCGGAAAAAGCCTCCATAGGTGTCTTCATCCCCAGTATACAGTGTGGGCTTCTGTTCTGCAAGTATACTGCTGTATTGCATGCATCAACCCACAAATGAAGTGGTAGGCTTTGGTCATGCAACATCGCTCGAGCTAATCCCACAATCAACCTGTTCTTCCTTTCGGCCACCCATTCTACTGTGGGTTATGGGGTGTCGTCAACTCTCGTTTAATTCCTTCTACAACGCAGAGGTCCTTAAACTGTTGGGAGACATACTCTCCACCTTTATCACTACGCAACGCTTTTATTTTCTTTCCAAATTCTTTCTCTGCCAAGACTTTAAACTCACAAAACCTCAAGAAGGTCTGATCCTTCTTTTGCATAAAGTAGATCCAGCATATACGAGAAAAATCATCAATAAAAATAACATAGTACCTTTTCTTAGCAGTGGAGGTTGTAGAGAATGGTCCACAAACATTTGTGTGAACTCGCTCCAGGATTGCTCCAACTCTACTATCTCGATCCTGAAAGGAAGATTTCGCATACTTACCCAAGGTACAACCTTTGCATGTATTCATCTACTCCAATTTTCCCTTGGGAAGTCCAGTAGAAATCTATTGCATGATCTTCAAGGCCCCATGGTAAAAGTGGCCCAATCTTCTATGCCATAGCTCGCCAACATCTTGGCTTTGCACCACTTCTGCTTTGGAACTTAGTGCAGCACAGTCGTCTACCTCTAGCTTGTAGATATTCTTAACTCGAATCCCAATCCTCTTGGTCTGTCCAGTACCGATATGCCTTAGGAATACCTTTCCTTTACTAAAGACTACATCATAACCTTTATCTTCTAACATAGTGATAGACACAAGATTCTTCTTTAGACCCAGTACATACTTTACATCAGTCAGGGTGAGAGGAGCTCCATGCTCCCTCTAAAACACAATGGTACCTTCACTTGAAACACGGTACTTTCCATCATCACCCATCTCGATCCGCATCTGGAGATCCTTCTCCAGGGTACTGAAAAGATTCTTGTTGCCAAACATGTGGAAAGAGGCTCCACTATCCAGGTACCAAACACATCCCACCATGGATGAAACCATGCATGCGATGAGAGAGAAATCCAACTCGAATTGTGAGGCCAGTGCCTCACCATTTGATCCCTTCGAGAATCCCTTCTTGGATTTCTTCTGTGGACAATTCGTAGCATAATGGCCCACTTCATGACAATAAAAGCATCGCACTTTCAATTTGTCAAAATTCTTCCCACCATGGGAAGAACTGGATTTGGGATGGGACGCCTTCCCTTTCCCTTTCCTTGCCTTACTCGCTAAGGCTACATTTTCTTCATCATTTTGTTTTGATGAAGATCCATCTCTGGTGCTTCTTCTTATCTCCTCCTGCATCAGATCCGACCAAAGTCATTCCCAATCTGGCAGTTTCTCTCTTCCATTTACCGAGTCTTGGTAGCTATGCTAGCTCTTAGGAAGACCAAGGAGCGCAAGACTCACCATGTCATCATCAGCTATCGTGATCCCTACACTTACAAGCTCATCCCTACAAGTCATGAGCTTGTTCAGATATGTAGAGATCGTGTCGTCCTTTTCACACTTGATTTTCTAAAGCTTGTCTTTTAATGCCAGCTTCCTCTAATCGTTGTTGTTCTGATATAGATCTTTCAATGTTTTCCACATCAAAAACGGTGTCTCCTTCCCATGGAGGCTCGAGACAATGTGGTCTAGGAGGATTCTCCTTGCTCTAGCCACACATTTCTTCCATTCCACCAATTCTGTAGCATTAGCTGCTGCCAGCTTGGGGACTTCTTGATCAATGAAGTCCTTTAAACCGTTATCCTCTAATACTGCTTCCAGGCTATATGATTCGAGCTGCCAACAAGGGCAAACTCCAGTCTTAAATCACTGAATGCCATTGGTGAAATTGAGATGTGATAAGAACTCAATTTCTATAATCAGGAACTTGAAACTTAGAACTTCTCCCTTCTTTGTATACCATTCTTCACTTTGATCACCTTTGCTCTGATACCATGTAGAATTTCCCACTGTAGATCAACAGGCTATGCAATATACTAAAGCAAAATACTAGATCTACTTCTACAACAAACTTGTGGAAGCTTAATCGAATTTGAGCAAGATCAAATAGCGCACATATAACAGAGAATGAGAAAGCAATCACACATGAACACAGAAGAATACTCTAGGGAAAGCCTCAGCTAAAAACCCCGATCTCTGCATTATCATACAAGTGGAAATATGTCCGGATTACACAAAGAATTAGCTCACAAGCAATCCTGCTCTCAATACAATCCAACAATACAACTCACAGACTGAATAGACACAAGATATGCCTTCCCTCAACCCTCCAAGCCTCCTATTTCCTTGCGTAGTTTCTCTTGGGGTCCAATGTTGCCACCTGTGTGAATTGGCCTCATCACACACTCATCAAAACCAAAAGTAACTGCGCAATCTCCAAGGAATGAATTCCTTCTGCATGCTTGGGTCTCTGTCTGAACTGACATGCATGAGTTATTTATGAGAGAATATTCAGTTATTTGAAGTGCAGCAGTTACATGCATGCATGCATTAACTAACTGAACTCACAATTAGCTCAACAAACTATTTGAACTAATCTAACTGGACTTAACTTAGTTAACTGAGCTAACTAATTACAGCTCAAAGTACAACTCATCCTGATCTCCTTTAATCAAGGGATAACTTCCTCAATCAATGGAGAAATTGTTGCATGTCTTCACATAGACTTCATGTTTGATTTTCTACAACTAATTAACTTAAGATGAATTAATTAATTATTTTACAAGCAGCTGCTAAGATCAAATTTTAATTTTAATTCTCAATTTTAGTTTAGGGACTAACTAAAATTGGAATGTATCCTGAAATGCTATTTATAGTAGTGCTAATTTTAGCACTTCTATTTTTAGCATTTCTTGTTGCTATTTTCAACACAAAACTCCTCTTTTATATCATATTAGGGTCCCATTTTGAATTTTTTGTCATTCGACCTAGGTCTTCATTTAAAAATTTACTCACTGATGGTAGCCCTATGTCAAAATCCCTACTCTCTCTCAAAAATATATATTTGTTGGTCCACCTTCATGTGTCTTACTGAGCATACATTGACTATAAAGGCTCATCTCATCATGTTTTGTGTCGGTCAAGTCCACCTGGAGTCTGCTCATTCAAGGTCCCATTAGGTCACCAGGTTTCATTTTTTTCAAGGTCCAATAAAACATCATTTCACCGCATAAGATCAGCAAAAGTATGAGAGTGAACAAAATAATATCCCTTTTCAGTTAAAGAGGATTTGCAAGCATGTAACCATGGTTGCCAAAATTCTGATTTTGATTTCAAGTAAGAATTTCATTCAAGTTTGTAATTTTATTCCAAAAGTAGAGATGTAATTTTATTTTTATATTTATGTAGTTTTATGTCATTATATGTAATAAGTAAATTTTCCTAGCTATCAGCTCAGTTCCAAAATGTCAAAGGACCAAATGTAAAAGGTCAAAATATTCCCAATGTATATCAAGTGATCAATTTGTCAAAGAAAATTCAAGTGTAAAGGTATAGGTTCCAAGAGTAAAGTGAATGATAAAAGGAAGGAAGGAAGTGGGTCACAAGGCCCAACACATCAAATTTCATGAAGTATAAAAGCCACCAAGACATCAAAAGCAAATCCATTTTCACTCCCAAAGGTCGAGCTCACACTCCCTTAGCTCAAAAAGTCAGTTTTGCAGGTTCAATGGCGAAAATTTTCTTGGCGTTGCACTTAGAAGACAGGTGCTATGCTTAGAGCTTCAGGCACTGCATTTTTTAACACTAGCGTTACGCTTCTGGGTAAGGCGCTGCGCTTTTGCCCAGTCAGCCTCCAAAGCGCCAAAACACCTCCAAATCCTCTCAAAAGCTCAACAAGGCTTTGTTTCCTCCTCTACCAAGTAAGTAACCCTATTTTCTACCCATTTGCACTTCCAAACAACATTTCCTTTTAGTGTTTTCATTCCTAAGCAAAATTGGCCCTTGGGCAAGGGACAAAACCCCAAATTCATCCCAATCCTAAAATTTCTTGCCCACAGACCTTACAACACCTTCCTTCATCATTGTTGAACCCATCCCTACCCTTACATTATCATTTCCTAGCCCCTAAACACTTTTCCCATAAAACCCTAAGACCTAGGTTTCTAAAATCCCTAGGAAACATCTACCATAAACCTGTAAATTAATTTTCATTCCCAACTCCCTTCACATTTTCACCTCCTATCACCTTCCACAATTCCATAATCCACCACCTCATCTCCCCAAATTTTTATAGCGCTATCCCCATTCCCTAGACCTATTTCCACTTTCCATTCCCACCTACCTTATCACTAGGGTCTCTTGAACAAACACTATGGAGGAAGACATGGACTATATGGAAGAGGAGGATACACAAGAAGAAGAAGACAAAGAACAGAGGATGCCACACAAAGGAGGAAAAATCCTAAGGCTGGAACCCACTAACATAAATGAACTCATGGCTTCACCAATGGCAATCTCATGTTTTCAGTATATGGGTTGCATTGATTTTTGCAAAGTGATTGAGAGAGTTCAACATCACCCTGTTTTGACCAGACTTTTTGCATCAAACCTTAAAGATAATCAAGTATCCCTAGCAGGAGTGACCTTCACTTTGTCTACTTCTATCATTGCTACTCCCATAGGGATTCTAAACATGGGTGAGAGGTGGTTTAAATCAAAGGATTTGGAGGATGAATATTATGAACCATTCATCAAACCATTGTACAAAAATGAGACGAGGAGGGTGTTCCCTTTCAACCACCTTCTTAATAGGTATTCCCCCATGATAAAAATCATCATGAAGTACTTCTTTTGTGAAGGTAGGTTCTCTAGGCTCTACACCTACCATATCAGACTGCTTATGCACTTCACAAGGGTCAAATTCCTCAATATCCCATACTGTTTGTTCAGAAGTATAGACAAAATGGCCTCCATTATGTAGAAGAGAGACTATGACCAGTAGATGCATAGCCTCTTCCATCACTCATTGATCAAGATCATTGACCTTCATCACCTTGATCAGTTGCATATTTCATGGGACAATTTCATTGCCAATGACATTTTCACTGCTCCACAAGCTCCACATTCTGAAGGTTTTCCTTCTTCATCTCATCCCACTGATAATCATGCTGAATCCATACCTCATCCATCTCAGCCCACTACTTCTATTCCTCCACCTGATCAGCTACCCTCAATATCACCGCCATCATCACCATTTCATGATCATGCAGGGTCACCTAGTAGAGTTGAGGTCATCAAGCCTAAGAGCACAGATGTGAGCACATTGGCACATACTTAATTGAGAAGCCACACGCAGGTGTTTTCCCCACAAATTGTGGGAGGGGCCTTGCCTTCTTCATCAACAAAGCAAGTACACAAAGGTAAAGAAAAGATGACAGAGGTAGAGATCCAACATCTGGAGGAGGACCTCCATGAGATAGAACATGATTTTGACTTGGTTGACCTAAGTGAACATGATTACAAGGAGAGCACAAGCATTGTCATCAAAGAAAAATATTCACTTGTTAGGGAGCTCCACATCAACCCGCAGAGGGAAAAATGCATCATCTCATATTATGAGCAAGAAAATAAGCAGCTTGAGGCCAAACATGAGGTCATGGAGATTAAGCTCATCAAGGCAGAGAAAGAAGAAATGAAAGTCAAGGCATTGCTAGAAGAGGCCTATGACAGGTATGGTAAGCCTGAAGAAGAGCAAGAAAGTAGAAAAATTCCTAGAACTAGAGGGATGAAAACAGCTCTAGAAATAGAGAAGAAAAAGGAAGTTGAGCTTGTTAATGAGCTCACGTTGAATGAGAAATTTGCCATCTTGGTCAATGAAAACCAAGAGCATTGGCTTGATAAGATCAATCAGCATATATAGAATCTCCTAAACAAAGCTAACTAGCAAAATGAAATTCAGAAGAAGATGGGAAAACACTATGCCAGCAGAGAAAGGATTGCCAGGGCAAAACTGAACACTGCAAAGGAGAGAATTGAAGCCCTAACCAAGAAAATGGAGAAAGATAAACTTGAAATCCTTGTTGAGGCATCACTCATGGCCTAACACACATCATCTGCATTACACAGGATAAATTTTGGAAAATTTTGAAGTTTTGTGCATTTTTTGCAATTTGTGCACTAGTCACACTACCAAAAGTGTAGCGCCCTAGGCGTTGCGCTTGTCCTAGGGACATCCAAATGAAAAATGGCCACCACCATTGGATTTAGAAGGTCAAATACAGTCAGGAAAACTACTTTGCTAGGTTTTTTTGGGTCAACTGGGCAGTCAAAAGGTCAAAAAACACCCAAAAAATCATGTTTCTACCCTGTTTTGGAGGCTAGCATTGTGCTTTTGACAAGTCTTGGGATAATCCACTTTTGGAGGGTAAACACTCGACCATTTTGGAAACTAAGGGTAGATATGGAAACTAGATAGGACAGGCTTTCCAATGAGCTATCTTACACTCAATTTGGACATCGGGACCCCACCCAAAAGTGGAGCTGAAGTTGGAATTGCGCTTAGGACAGTGACGCTACGCTTTTGACACAAATTTTCTAGATTTCTTCATTTTGTAAATTTTCTCAGTTTTGACAGTTTCACCTTAACAAATCATGTTTTTACCAATGTAATTGGTGGATGTAAATGTAATAATGATGTTTTTACTATTACCTAGGGTAAATACATTAGGTGGAAACTCTTTTTGTGATGTAATGAATCAGTTTCCAAAAAGTGAGGGATGAGTCTCTTTGACCACCCTACACTCTAGCTACCAGTTTAGTTTTTGGTGGAATTTCTACTACTCTCATGGAATCAACCCCTGAGGCTAGGAGGAGTTTGTTTGAGGCCTATATCATGTACTTTTTCAGTCATTCTACAGGTTGGGCTCCATTGGATGTTGTACTAGTGTTTCAGACTTTGGCATGGAATATATTGGATGAGTTGCATCTATTTTGGTGGGGTTCCTGTGGTGTTGGGTTGTGTTATATTCTTTCCACGACTAACCTACGTAGTGAACCGGGGGGTTAGAGGGGGGCGG
>APFE031634606.1:0-27446 GCA_000404065.3 Pinus taeda
GGACCTTGGTTGGCAGCTCCTTATCCGTTTGGTATAGCGGGTCCGACTGGGGATGACGGGACCAATTTCCCGACCTTAGGTGTGTGTGTGTGTGTAGAGTTTAGACTATGCTAATCTAAGGGGAATTTTAAAGCAAATCTATTTTAGACTCTTTAAACTAACACTATGCTATTGTAGTCTAATAAGAAACAATACATCTAATCTACACTAACCCGGGGTGGTATGTCTTCCATTATGCGATCTAAAAAGATTTTTAATAATAACTGGTAATAAAGATCATTCAGCTATCATAAGAAAAGAAACCATTTGAGATAAACTACTTTGCGTAAGAAGTTAAGCAAAACAGTTGTGAACGGCATATCGCATAATAAGTTACTTATATGTCAGATACAAACAATATGACTCCACCGTACAAAAGTTCCAAATGATAACCCATACATTCATATAATGACATATAAACAACTGAACTATAAATCACTTAAAGAACATAAGCAGTAATAGTCAAGAGATAGAAGTACCATTTATGACAGGCTCCACTCATAAGCTTCAAGCAACAATGATTTATCTCTCCTTGTTCTAACGTCTACCAAGAGTACAGAAGTGCAACATCAGTAGCAGATATCAGACACAAAAATTAATAAACCTTGATCCATACATTCATCAAACCCACCTCTGAGGGCGCAAAAGTGCATATTCTGAGGACGAGTTTTTGACAAATCTCCGGACCCTTCTCTAAATGCATGAGAAGGGTTTAAATACTGCTAACTAATTAACTTGATTACATAAATTTGGGATCCGGTTTTCAAATGACCGTCCCTTTGATAAAGCAAATTATTTCTAAAATTAAATCTAACTTTGAACTATTTCTGTATTTTCTCCTTAGTGTTGTGAGTGTGCAGCATTCGTCTGAGAGGAGTCGGTCGATTGCCCTTCCCTTTGTGTGTGTTATAAAAATAGAAGTAACAAGGGTCGGCACCACTATTTTGATAAACTATCATATATTTTAGAGAATCTCCCACTGACTGAATGTATACTTGGTAATAACTCGAATTTTTCTCAAACTGGATCTGCTTTTGCTATTTTGGTTTTCTGTCTTCGTGAATGACTTGATGAGTCAGAAGACTTTACTTTCTAAGCAATTCTCTGGATTGGAAACTGCCTTTATTCTTCATTCCGGGCTTTTCTGTCGTTTAAGCTTCAGGTATCTTTGTAGTCATGCTGCTTTTGTGCACCTTTGATTCTGAGTTTCAGATGGCCTATCGGCCGTTAGCATCCGCTGAGTGATACTCTGGAATCTGTAGTCCTATCGTATGTGGTTCCTGCTTCTGAAGAAGTCCCTTCTGTGGCCTCTGAGCATCGGCGCTTTCCTCTTTTCCTTAGATGTTTCCTGCAAAAGAAAAATTACTCCATTTTATCTCTTGTTTTATAGTTTGCGTAAACGAAAAGAGTAAATGAAAAATAAAGTCTGATATGAAAGCTTCAAATCTTGCGTGTGTATAATCATGTCATTCAAAGTAAACTGACTCTTCGAAAAACGAAAAGTAGCCATTCGTACGATCATTAATTTATTTTTACAAGCGCGGGCCTAATTCTGATTAAAGGACAGCTTTCCTTTGAATGTTTTGCTGAGCAAGATTTCGCGCTTCGTCGCAGATTGCAAATCGCAAATTTGTATTACAGCATTGTGGTATCGCCATATCGGATAATCGTAGATCACAGATTGTGGATCAGAGATCGCACATCGCGGATATTAGTCATTGCGTCTTACTATATGCGGCTGCTGCGATATGCGATGTCGCACATCGGCCGTCGGGGATTTCTTAAGCCTCTCCTATTAAGAGCGCTTATGGTAAATGCGATGTGATGAGTTTAGCATCGCTTCTTCGTGGTTTGATACGCTTATAAAAGGAATTGTTTCCTTTGCTTTGCTGCGATAAGATTCTAAGGAAAAACAAAAATATTCAAGGGGAATTTTGATGGATTTTTTACTAAGGGTCCCTCATTTGCTCGGTGTTGTTGCTAATACCAAACAAAAGAGGGGGTGTTGTTGGTGACCACAACACACCCTAGTGTTGGATGTAAGAAGAAATTTAATTCCTTGGCTATCTTATAATGAATAAAATTATGGGTGCTACCTAAATCAATCAAAACTATGACTTGTTTCTTCTTGATATGCCCTTTTATCTTGAGAGTTTGAGTGGTAATTATCGACAATGCATTACAAGATATGGTGGGATTCATTTCTTCTTTCTTTGAGGTTGGTTCAAGTTGTATATCCTCCTCCTTTGATTTTTATTGTTCCTTTTTTTCCTCCTATTCACAATCTATGTAGAATAATTTCTTCTCCACACACTTATGACCTTTACTATATTTTCCATCACAATTGTAACAAAGCCCTTTTTCTCTTTTTTCCTCCAATTGTTGTGGTGTCAACCTTGTAGGTTGTGGAGGACTAGGATCAACAACACTTCCATATTTATAGTTGTGAGTGGTGGACTTCATTGTTGCCATAATTTTTCTTTCAACTTTTCTTGCCACCCTAAATGCCTTCTCCAATGAATCAGGATCCAAAAGGCGAACCTCATGTTGGATGTTATCTTTTAGATTCCCTATGAATACATCAATCCTATTCTCCTCTGGAATATCAAATACCCTAATATTCAATTTTTGAAAGTCTTCAATGTGCTCCACCATTGAACCCTTTTTGTTTGAGATTGATCAATTGGGAAAAGAAGGTGTTACTCTTTGTATCTTCATAATGTGCTATCATTTCCTCTGTAACAATTGACCAGGTTATAAGTGGTTTACAAGAACAAATGCATCTATACAATACAAACTGATTGGGTTCTAAATATAAAGATGTAATGTGTACCTTTTGTGAGGGTTTCACCTCATGTAGACCAAAATATTTCTCCATCTATACTATCCAAGTTAACGGATCCTTGCTATCAAAATTCCTCATATCTATTTTTGGAATGTGGTGGTTTTAAAATCCAACATGAGAGTCTCTAAAATAGTGATTGATATTTCGTGTCTTCATCATTATTTTCATGGATTGCCTTGTCACCAATGGGACACCTTTCTTCTAAAAACTTTATGAAACCTTATTTCAATCCTTCTATCTTGACATTCATCATTGCTTCCATGTCTGATATTAAACCATCATTCAAAACTACCATGTCCTTTTTCATACCATCTATCTTAACATTCATCGTGGCTTCCAATTCATTTTTTGTTACTTTTTGTGAGAGCGAAATTTGTTGCATTTGGTCTTGCAATTTTGATATATCATGTTGGAATATTTCTTCCTCTTCTTCATGTGTCATAGTGGAGCTTGTGGGTTGATTACTAGGTGTTTCCATTTTCTTTCTTCAGGGCATCAATTAATGATAATTACATTTCACTATTCCCTTTGAATCACTTCAAACTAATTTTTCAAACCAAACTTACGCAAAAAATTTAAAAAACTACACACATTTTTTTTTTGCTTCGTAGGAGCTCGATATTGAATCTTCTGTATCTCTATAATTTCGGATCTCCAAGGTCTTAAATTTTGTCCTATGGTGGTCCTCTTTCCAACCCCATATGTTTTATCAATATTGGAGTCTTCAAGAAAGAGTTAGGCTAAATCTCACACGATGACCGAATTATAGACTAGTTCAGTAGAGAAAACTTGTACGAAGTGACAGGTGTCAATGTTTCAACCTTCGAACCTAAAAATGATACAAAACAAACTAGAAATTGTCCTCTTTCTGTAACTTCTTATAAAATTTGAATTTGATAGTCAGAGAGAAAGTTATGATGATTTTCCCAAGGTCACATGTTTGGGATGTAATTCAGGATCCTACAAAAATCCTAACTTCCTTGGGTTATATCTACGAAAATATAGCAAGACAAGATCTAAAATTTGGACCAGAGTATCAAAAATATTTTGGCGCAAATGAGTCTTTTTTCCGCTTCTGAAACTTCATTAAAAAAAGTTATAGAAAAAATTCCACAATGACCCGTTTAGAGCAGCAAAACCCTAGAATCCAAATCTCTGATACCAAATGTTATGCAACTAGCTCACAAAATAGAAGAAAAGATAGATCAATGACTTCAAAATAAGCCTCTTTGAGGGGAAAACCTCCTTTACATTACACAAATGAACAATTATAGGATGAAAAAAATGACAAGACCTCCTTTCTATATATAGGGGTCTAAGGGATTACAATATAATCAGAGTCGACATAAAAATAATAATGTAAGGGAACAATAATAACAATATGGGGCACAATAATAACAATATGGGTACTACATGGGGTAGAACAATTCAATAAAGGGGTACACTGACAATAACAATGAGGGAATACACTAGTATTATAGGGACCTGACAACTTATTTGGAGACTTGTCCTCAAGTCTAGAAATTGGAGGATAGAATGTCAACCTAAAACATAAACTACATTAAAAAGAAAGGAATTCATATTATCCAAGTGATTTGGTTTTCCAATATGAATTCAGATTTGTACTGTGCCAAAAGTCTGGATTTTCACAGCCAAATATTTTTATTATTTTTAATTATTTTATTTTCTGGATGGAGGTGGGGTATAATGAAGTTGGGAAGAATGGAAATATTATGAAAGTAAGATAGGTTGAAATCATGATCGAGTAGATCGATAGATCTGGACTTCAACATGGTAGATCTGAATGATTGTTAATCTTAGCATACAATATGGTATATGGATGAAATCATGAACAATATGGCTTATGAAAGGCTTCTTGGCAATGGATTTGACTTGTCATAGTACAAAACTTGAGTTCTTATTCTAATGATTAGCTTCATGTCTTTTGCCTTGACCTCAATCCATCTTGTAGGTTTGTTGATGTTGTTGGTGAACAACTAAAGCAAGTTTCACAAGTTTGAGTTTCTTTGGATGAACTCAACATCCTATGAATTGAATATTTTCATTTCATATTCTCATATATGAATTTTTAAATATTGACTTTGAAAATACTTCATCCATGGAGTTGACTCCTTAAATCTTCGTGGGACCTGCAAAAACATAGCACTTGCCTATAACACAATATTAGATGATGGAAGAAGAGAGGTGTACCATCTCTCTTCATCCAAGAAATATGTAAAATAATTACAAGCAATGCTTGAAAAACAATTCCAAAGATGATATACAAAGAAAATGCATTTGTTTACCCCTTGAGAAATGGTGGCCAACCTAGACCTCCTAGGGGTATTTTGTTTATAAAATATTCATTTTATGTCCAATTAGAGTAATTCCAAATCCAATTTTAATTGAATTCATATGGTTACTTCCAATATAAACTTGTTTTCAAAATGGTTTAAAATGATATGCTAAAAATGATGAGAAGTACCATGTTTAATAGAGGTGCTTGTGAATTGTTTACTAGACCAACATTCACTATTTGAAGTGTAATGTTTTCGTTAAATATTGTATCGATATGATTCCACTTGGGGATTAAATTAGATTCATTTTTTTCTATCAAGTAGAAGCAATTTTTTAAAATCCCCATTTTTGATATCACAAAATTGTTGATAAACAGACCTAAGAGGCAAAGTTTCACTATGTTGATTTTAAAACATGCAGTCACTAAATGTGGCATAACGTTTTCACCTGGCCTTGAAATAGGATAATTCAAATTGTGTAATAAAATAGAATTTAATATTTATCTCCCATATAGAGATATTTTTTAAATAAGGTGATTTAATATGTGAAATATCTCAATGAACAGTCAAGACCTAAAATTGTCACCATGTAGAGTTTTCGACAAGCAATTAGTATTTTAAGCATAATTTTTTCAGATGATGTCAGATTGAGGTAATTCAAATTGATTTGAAAACTATATTTCAAGGTCTATCTGCTCCATGAATATAGTGTAAAAAATTTTCTATTAGACCCCTTGAATCAATGATGTACTAACTCTGTCCTCAAAATTTCACTTGAGACCTAGTGTTTATTTTGATCATACTTTTTCTCTTTTGATCCAAATTGAAAAATTCAAAATGGGTTTAAAAACTAGATTTCAATATATTATTTATTTTAAAACATCCTTTGAAAATTATCCTATATGGTTACCCAAAATATTATTTTTCTTACTACATTTTTCCATAAAATCATTCCAAATGAGTATTGAACAATGATTTGAAGAATTATTCATGAGAGTTTGAACCAAAAATCTTATTGTGAACTCATTCTACCTATTTATTTCTATTATATCCTACTCTATTATATAAAAATAAGTCATTCTCTCAAGTATAGAATAATTTCCAATGAACATTTGACATCAACAACAATGAATTTCACTCTGTGATGGCAGAGACAAAACGGCGAACTGGCTGGGGTTAGGGTTTCGACTAGAATCTGCAGCCTGCTCAGCATCTACAGTTGTCTACTTATGCTCCTGCTCCTCACTACCCTCTTGTACACCAACCCCGTAACTCACCCTCCACCCCTGTTGCACCATTACGTTCATTCCTTCATACTTACTACCTTGATTTTACCCTCACCCTCCTCAACTCAACCCCGCATGTTACCCGGTCACTACAGCGACAGGCAACCTTAGTTTCTGAAGGTAGCTAGCACGGGAAAATTGCAATGGTTATGGAGGACCCAGTAAACCCAACAAGCAGCTACCCTTATGGTTGTGATTTCTCTAACATCATTGCCTCACTACCCTCTATCTCAGGGCCCTCATGCTTGATGGCTACACTATTAGAGGCTTCCCCCTCCATACTAGACCTCACTTCTCAACCTTTGTCTCCATCTACCCTAAATTCATGGATCAAACCCTGGAACCCAACCTAGGCATCTCCTCTGAGGGTATCTCATCTTTCCCTTCCATCGCCAGTTCCCTTGCCCTTTTGGCAATGATCACCAGCGATCCTGCCACTTTTGATCTAGGGAATCCTTTACCGCCCTCTTTAGCCCCCCCATCTGGAAATATTACCGAAATCCAACCCATTTCAGGGGTCTTTTATTCCGAACCCCTCTTTGTAATATCCCTTTTCTGAGATATTGCTCAAACCCAAGCAAACTCCAACTAAATACGTAAAAATGATACAGTAACCGGGAAGCTCAAAGGGATAAAAATAACAGTGGTGCAACATATAATAATGTAAACATGGAATATAAGTAGATACTCAAGAAATGTAGAGAGAAAGTCAAGCCATTTTATTATACTGAGTAATGGAAAGAGTGCAGGAGGTGATCAGGAAGATAGCACCTCAACTTGCACAAGGCAATTGAAGAAATACACCTGGAATAGTAAAGAAAGGGCCTCTCTCTAAACTGCGTCCAAGCTATTGGAGAACTGTTGTGTTACAGCTACTGCATGGAATCAAGTGAGAATTTGGGGTTGTTCCCCTCCTCAAAAAATGTTGAAACTCTGGAATCAGCCTCTGCTCAATAAACCCAAAACGCTTTTCTGAAATAGCAGACCCCCAAAAATCACCCCCTTGAGGATCTATGCAATCCCTCAAGGCTCTGCGATGCCACTGAATAGAATCCTCAAAAACTCTTCCTAAAACTCTGGCAAAATCCTCCAATATCCAAGGGTTGATCCCTTGCTCAATCTCCCAGCTCAAATCCTCTGTAAAAACCCCAATATGGAACTCCCACCAAAAGAATTGCGTCCCTCTCTCAAGACTGCGCAGTTATCCAGAAATGCTCAGTTCCTCCTCACTCCAAATATCAATCCTCCTACAAAAAACAGCTAAAAACTACCTTGCCCGAGTAGGCACTCGAAGTCCCCTGGGGATAAGGGTGAGATCTCGAAACAGAGACACTCGATGCACTAAACAGTGTTGTAGACAGGCTAAACAGCCAGCGTGCTCTAAGTTGAAGTGACTAGCTCAAATGCACATAATAAAATGCCAAAATGAGGATGCTCCTCTCTCCTTTATACCGTTGGCCTCTCTCAACCCTAAGGCCCACCTCCTCCAATGTAGCCCCTCTCTTGCCACGTGCTCCTCTCCATCTGCGCAGTCCCTCCAAGTGTCTGCATGGGCCCCTTCTCTACGTGATCCTTTGGCCCCCCTTGGCTCCCCTTTTAAGTCACAATGTTGTGCTACTAGGGAGTGAATTTATTCTAAAAGTGATTTATGTCCCCCTTTCCTCACCTTTTTATTTATAAATATCTATAGAAGGCAAAATTGAGAAAAATCGAATATTCCAATTAGTCATGGCTAATTAGGAATATTATAGTCTCCCCCAGCAAAATGTTGCTTGTCCTCAAGCAACTGAAGTGATGGGTGCTACAAAATTTTCTCTCTCCCAAGTGGCATCCTCATCTGGTAAATTCTTCCACCTCACTATGAATTCCCGGACTATCCTACTCTGCAGCTGCCTCTCCCTAGTATCAATAATAGCCTCTGGCTACAACACCAAATGCCCCTCATCATCCGTGGGTGGTAGCTCATCTGTCAC
The DNA here is from genome assembly GCA_000404065.3 of Pinus taeda. NCBI lineage: Eukaryota > Viridiplantae > Streptophyta > Pinopsida > Pinales > Pinaceae > Pinus > Pinus taeda. The sequence goes on from APFE031634606.1 coordinate 8,441, forward strand.
TATCACATGCTACCCCAATGCCTTATTCAGGCATGATACATGAAAAACATTATGAATCTTGCTACTTTGGGGTAGCTCCAACTCATACGCAACCTGTCCAATCCTACATATCACCCTGTATGGCCCATAAAAGTGGGGCTTGAGCTTCTCAGCCCCCTTCTATTTTAGTGATGACTGTCGGTACGACTGTAATCATAGGTAGACCAAATTCCCTACCTCAAACTGTCTCTCCACCCGAACCCTGTCAGCATACAACTTCTACTAGTTCTTTGTTGTAGCCATATTATCCTTGAGAGCTCGGAGAATATCCTGACTCTCTTGGATCCAAATCTTGGCTCTCGTAGCCTTGCTAGCACCAAACATCATGTCAACAAAAGATAAAGGATGATATCCATACAAAGCATAGAATGGTGACATACCAACGGACATGTGATGCGTAGTGTTGTAGCAGTACTTCCCCAGATGCAGCCACTTCAGCCATGCTCGCTACTGCCCACTGACATAGTTACGCAAGTAGCCCTCCAGCCACTTGTTAACTATCTCTGTCTGCCCGTCCATCTGTGGGTGATAACTAGTACTCAGTGTCAACTCTGTCCCCACCAACCGAAAAAGCTCCTGCCAAAATCTACCCATGAAATGGATGTCCCTGTCACTGGTGATGGTCTTAAGAAGACCATGTAACCTAAAGACCTCTCTGAAGAATAGCTCAGCCACCTACGATGTTGTGTAGTGTGCGGATATGGTAAAAAAATGTGCGTACTTTGTCAGTCGATCAACGACGACAAAGATGCAATCCTTGCCCTGTACCATGGGAAACCCTGTGATGAAGTCCATCGAAATACACTTCCATTTCCCCTCTAGAATGGGAAGAGGCTGCAATAATCCTACGGGATGGCTCATCTCCCCTTTGTTCCTTTTGTAAACATTTCACTCCCGAACATGCTGGAGTACGTCCTCCTTGAGGCCCTTCCATGAGAACCTCTCTCTAATGGCCCTGTAGATTTTAGTAAACCCCTGATGGCCAGCCAATGGTGAATCATGTGATGCCTGAAGTATCTTATTCTTGAGCTGAGACCCCTTAGTCAAGAAGATCCGGTCCCTGTAGTATATGATCTCATCGACCACCCTGTACCTGTCATCTGCCACCTGCCCATCTAGAACCTCAGATGCAAATATGTCCTTGGAGTACTCCACTAAGAGTCAAACCCTCTAGTCTATGTCCAAGCTCATAAGAGACAATGTGGCTAGTCTACGTGAAAGGGAATTTGCTGCCATGTTGTTCTTGCCCTTGACATACTCAATGTCAAAGTCATACACTTGGATCTTACTGATCCACTTCTTCTGCCTCTCCTGTAGCTGCTTCTGCTCCAAAAAGAACCTAAGGCTGTTGTGATCAGTCCTCACCCTGAACCTATTACCCACTAAATACTACCAGAACTTGGTCAATGCATGCATGATGGCCAGCATCTCCTTGTCATATATAGAATACAACCTCTCGTGTGGAAGGAGTTTCTGGCCCTCAAAGGCTATAGGGTGACCTCCCTGCATCAACACTGCACCGATCCCCTCTCCTGACGCATCGCACTCCAAAACAAATGGTTGCGTAAAATTTGGCAGTGCAAGCACTAGGCAGTTGCTCATAACCTCCTTGAGCCTGTCAAAGGCTAGCTGCACTGTATCCGACCAACTGAATGCCCCCTTCCTTGTCAAATCTATTAGGGGTGCAACAAGCTGTGAGAAACTCTTAACAAACTTTGGGTAGTAAGTACAAATACCAATGAATCCTCGAAGTTCTATCACGTTCCTCAACTCTGGCCAATCTCTGATGGCCCTGATCTTCTCCTCATGGACCCTCACTCCATCCACCCCTATGATGTGTCCCAAGTACAACTTCTCTATCAACGAAAACTCACACTTGGAGAGCTTGGCATAGAACTGTTGCTCCTCCAAGATGCACAATACTGTTTCAATGTGTTGGAGATGCTCCTCCCAAGTCTTGCTGTAAATGAGGATATCATCAAAGAAAACCAACACAAACTTCCTTAAGTGACTGCGGAAGATGTGATTCATGAAAGACTGGAATGTAGCTAGGGTGTTGGTTATCCTGAAGGGCATCACCTTAAACTCAAAGAGCCCACAGTGACACCTAAAGGCGGTCTTGGGAATGTCCTGCTCCCTCACACGAATCTGATGGTACCCAGATCTCAAATCAATCTTTGAGAAGAACCGTGCTCCTCTCAACTCATCCATCAACTCATCGATCCTGGGTATGGGGTACCTGTTCTTCAGGATCTTCTTGTTCAAGGCCCTGTAGTCAATGCACATCCTCAATGTGTCGTCCTTCTTCTTCACCAACACCACGGAAGAAGCAAAAGGACTCGTGCTCGGTCAAATGTGCCCAAGAGCCAGCAACTCCTGAATGGCCTGCTCAATATCATCTCGGTATGCCTTAGGATGCCTATAGGGGGTAGTAATCACTACCTGTATGCCCTACTCAAGCTCAATGGTGTGCTCAAACCCCCAGTCTGGTGGCTGTCCTGGAAAAATCTCCCCAAACACTGTGGCATACCAGTCAAGGATGGACTGTATCTCTGGGTGCACCATCTGCCCTGTAGTCCCTGTCTCAGATGCATGTAGCTCCACTGCCCACTCTACGTCTCCCTTCCGGAAGACTACCTCCATCCGATGATCTGAAATAGTCTGAGGCAGGTATGTGTGCTATCCCTGTATCTTCTCATGCCTCCTTGTCTTCTCATCATCCCTCTCCATCTCTAGGGCCTTCCAATCTATCGTGACCTTCCCAAGAGTGATAATCCACTGAACACCCAGTACTATGTTGGTGTCTGGAATATTTACCATGAAAAAGTGGTCAGTCACTGTGTAGGTGCCCATCATCACTGATAACTCAAGGACATAAGGAGCACACACCATGGTCTGATCTCCTAGGACCAAAACTAAAAATCCATCGAAGCTCTATGTCTGTATACCTCTCCGCTCAACCATCTATGCATCGATGAAGTTGTGGGTTTCCCCACTGTCAACCAAAACTGATACTCGGTGGCCACATACTATCCCCCATACGCGTAGCTTCAAATACTTGGGAACTCCTTACAATGCTGCAAGGGCTCCTCTGGTAGGTGCAAAAGCTGCACCACCTACTGCTGCTGGTGGAGGTGGCAAGGGACCCTGCATGGCATGACTATCTCCTACCTCCACATCATCCTCCTCATCCTCTTTCCCACTACTCTCGGAGAAGCCTTCAATAAAATGTGCTTTGTCAGCAACACATCTATGTCCTGGTGCCCACAGCTCCTGACAGGTAAAGCACAACCACTTCTTCTTCAACTCCCTCTTGGCGTTATCATCAACCTGTGCTCATCCTGGATTCCGCTTTGGAGGCGGAATCCTCACATCCTTCCCCTTAGGTTGGAAATCCTGTCTTTGGGGTTAAGGTGTCTGGGTCCTAGGTAAGGCATCCTGTAAGTCCCGATTCCTGCTAATAGCATCCTAGAGTGTGGCTGGTCTAGTGGATCTAACTAGACCTCGAAGTGGCTCTATTAACCCCTCAATAAACATGTAGATCCTCCGTGTCATGGATAGATCTGGCACCATCACTAAAACCCTCAAGAAGTCTAGAATGTAGGTCTCTAGGTTCCCGATCTGTTTGAGCCTTGTCAGCTCAACAAAGTGTTGTTCTGGATCCCTCTAGTCAAACCTCTCCATCAATCTCCTGATGAACTTGGCATACGTCATCACTGTGGAATGTCCGACTATAACCATCCCATAGAACCACCAATCCTGGGCCTCACCATCCAAATGTAATGTCACCACCTTGATGGCCTCTGCCTCCAACATCTAGTTAAGCTGAATATAGTGTCTAGCTTCTCCACCCAAGACCTTGTCGAATTGTTTGATGAACCATCAAACGTAGGTAAGTGGAATCTACTAGCTGTGCGATGGGTGTCTCCATCGTGATAATGTCGATGTCCTCTGTGATGGTCACGAGGTGTACTATCCCACTAGAGCTTAACAAAGTCTCTGAATGAGAGAGTATCCCTGAACTCCTACCCGTAGGCCTGGTACTCTGCAAAATAATCGCCCATATGATTGGGCTTTACCTCCTGCTGGGCTCCAACCCCCATGTTTGCTCCTAGGAAAGTGGGCATGGTAGAGCATGTAGGGGCATGTGAGGCCATCTGCTGAGTAGTATCATGCTGAGTGGCACCCTGCTCTAGAAAATGGTGGGATGTACCTGATCCCTCACCAACCTGGAAAACCTGTGGGTTCTCACACTGTCTAGCCTCTACTGCCATGAATCTCTGCCCCATCACCTCGATCTGCCTTGATAGATCATGTACTGATTTGAGGAGAATGTCTGCAAATCTCTTCCCATCCTCATCTACCATCGTATCCTCCTACTCTGCATCCACCATAGGCTCCTCCGATTCTGCGTTCACCACAGGCTCCTCCTATTCTGTGTCCACCACCTAAACACAGTATCCCTCTCTGTAGGTGTTCTCAAACCTACGCTCAATATCCCTGTATTTCCTACCTCTGTAACAAATGTAGGGCTTCTCTGTTGGTGTCATAGACTACTAGCTCCACAAGCTAAGCCAAATCTATGCTCTGATACCACTATAATATCCCTTTTTCGGGATATTACTCAAACCCAAGAAAACTCCAACTAAATACGTAAAAATGATACAGTAACCAGGAAGCTCAAAGAGATAAAAATAACAGTGGTGCAACATATAATAATGTAAACATGGAATATAAGAAGATACTCAAGAAATGCAGAGATAAATTCTAAGCCGTTTTATTATTGTTGAGTAATGAAAAGAGTACAGGAGGTGATCAAGAAGATATCACCTCGACTTACACAAGGCAAGTGAATAAATACACCCAGAATAGTAAAGAAAGGGCCTCTCTCTGAACTGCGTCCAAGTTGCTGGAGAACTGTTGTGCTGTTGCTACTGTATGGAATCAAGTGAGGATTTGGGGCTGTTCCCCTCCTCAGAAAATGTTGAAACTCTGGAATCAGCCTCTGCTCAATAAACCTAGAAAAACGTAGAAATATTTTCTGAAATAGCCGACCCCCGAAAATCACCCCCTTGAGGATCTACGCAATCCCTCAAGGCTCTACACTACCACTGAATAGAACCCTCCAAAACTTTGCCTGAAACTCTGCCAAAATCCTCCAATATTTAAGGGTTGATCCCTTGCTCAATCTCCCAACTCAAATCCTCCGCAAAACCCCAATCCAGAACTCCCACCAAAAGAACTGTGTCCCTCTCTCAAAACTACGTAGCTATCCAGAAATGCTCAATTCCTCCTCACTCCAAAGATCAATCCTCCTGCAAAATACTGTTGAAGGCTACCTTTCCCGAGCAGGCACTCAAAGTCCCCTGGGGCTAAGGGTGAGATCTCCAAACGAAGACACTCGATCCACTAAACAGTGTTGCAGACAGGCTAAATAGCCAGCGCGGTCTAAGTCGAAGTGACTAGCTCAAATGCACATAATAAAATGCCAAAATGAGGAGGCTCCTCTCTCCTTTATAGCATTGGCCTCTCTCAACCCTAAGGCCCACCTCCTCCAACGTAGCCCCTCCCTTGCCACGTGCTCCTCTCCATTTGCGCAGTCCCTCCAAGTGTCTGCGTGGGCCCCTTCTCTACGTGGTCCTTTAGCCCCCCTTGGCTCCCTTTTTAAGTCACAACGTTGTGCTACTAGGGAGTGACTTTATTCTAAGAGTGAGTTATGTCCCCCTTTCCTCACCTTTTTATTTATAAATAACTATAGGAAGGCAAAATTGAGCAAAATCGAATATTCCAATTAGCCATGGCTATTAGGAATATTACACTCTTGGATGTCCCTGCACCTAAGTCTGACCCTACCCAAGGCATCCATCAGAATTCCACACCTAATGAAGGAACCTAGAAAGAAAAGAAACCAAGGGTCCTAAAAATAAAGTCTTTGGAGGTATTCCTGAGTTTGGGTGAGGAATTCCATTGGAGCGAAGCAATGGACACAGTCGAACGCGTGTTGGTTGGAAGAGTCAAGGGCCATTTCTACAGTGCTACTAGATTGAAGCAATGGGTGACGTAGGTATGGGGGAATCATCTGGCTGAACCACCGATGGTTCAAACCTTTGTTAAAGGATGGTTTGTGCTTTGCTTCGCTAGGGCAGAGCACACCAACTGGGTACTTTCAGCAGTCTGGCATATTGAACAAGCACCAGTGCTCCTTCGAAGGTGGACACCACTATTCGACCCAAAAAGAGAGAAACTTGAAGCAATCCCACTTTGGTTCAGAATACCTAGCCTGCCTCTAGATTTTTGGTTAGAGGACATCTTTAGGCATATAGGGAACTCCTTGGGAACTTACCTGGAGTATGATAAATCCTACCTCTCGACAGGAAGGATGGCGTATGCAAGAATTTTGGTACACATTGATACTAGTGATAGGATTCGGGAATATATCACAATACAATGGAGGAATTTCTTTCGGAGACAGAATCTGGACTATGAAGGGGTTCCCTTCAGATGCGGGAGAGGCCACAAGGTTGGGCATCTCTATAAGGACTACCCTCTCATTAAAAACAAAGGAAGGAGAGAAGCTGGAAGGACAATTCCCCCAAAGACAGTTCAGGAACAGGGGGAGCAGCCCCTCAATAATGAAGAAGGGAACCAAGTCAATCCATCTCAAGCAAACATGGCTCTCTCTCAGGGGACCCCAAAGAAACATGGTAGGCCTCCTCTTTGACCTCCCTCTCCTCCTCTCACCAAGGCAAGAGCAGTTGTTGGGATGATGGTTTCTTCGGGTATGACATTCAACTCTCCTAAGATTCCACGGGGTCGCCCCTCATCCCTCTCAAAGGCACAACTTTGGGTTGGAGGCGAGATCACCTTGGGCAAGCAATCAACCATTCACAGGGCACTTAGAGCATCAAATCCCTTATCTAACCTCCCCCATGAAGATTGCCTCTTTCAATTGCAAATGGTTGGCTAGACCCGAAAAAACAAGCCCTTCACAGATTGATCCTTACCTCTCCCATTGATGTCATCTTCCTCCAAGAAACCTTGGTACCTACTGACTCCATTACACAACTAGTTGAGGCTATGTTCCCTGGATGGAACTTTATAGGCTTAGATGCTAATGGAAGATCCGGAGGTCTTGCCCTAGGATACAACAAACGCACCACAAATCTTTGTAACTCTTGGGGAGGACATGGGCATATTGAGGCAAACCTTTTTACATATAATTTAGGCTTGGAGGTGTGAGTCATAAATTTTTATGGTCCTTGCCAACACAAGCCTACCTTCCGGGACTATCTCCTCGGCTTAGAAGCTTTTCAGAAAGATTACTTAATAATGGGAGGGGACCTAAATTTCTCCATTAGACACTCTGAGTCATGGGGAATCAAGCACAACTGGATCCCTTATCTGCCTATTTCGAGAATCTTCTGGACTCCCATAACTTGTTGGATATCCCGCCTTCCAAGCTCTTACCTACCTAGAGGAACAATAGAGCCAGCGAGGACTGTCTTGCTCAAAGACTTGATTGTTTCCTCATAAAGGAAGGACTTCTGACCTTGGGTCTTCTTCATAGACAGTGGGTGGGATCGGGAGGAGTCTCTAACCATCTACCTATATTCATGGAGATCAGTGGGGGGCCTCGAAAACCCAAGGGACCTTTCAAGTTCAGCTCCTCTTGGTTAAAGGACCCCACATATGTTCACATGATCAAGGAATAATGGAAGATGCATCTCCCAGGTGTTGGTGAGAACATAACAGAGGGATTTTCCCATAACCTAATTGAGATGAAGAGACTATCCAAAACCTAGGCTCACAACAAGAGAATAAAAGATGATCAAACTCTAATGAATGTTGAGAAGGAAATTGTGGAGCTTGAAAAGAACTTGGAAGGGGCCTACAGAGTGACTGAACAAAGGGACAGACTCACTGAACTATATGCCACCAGAAGGAAAATCCTTACAAAACGTGAAGAGGCATGGAGGCTAAGAAGTAGGGTGATCTGGCTGCTTGAGGGAGATGGCATACAAAGTTCTATCATAAGTTTGCAAATGGCAGGAAAGCTATCAATACCATTTGGCAGCTCTCGAACGAGTAAGGTCACACAGTTAATACCTTCCCTCAGTTGGCATCTTTGGTGACCTCACATTTCAAATAGACTTACAGGGCACCCCTTGTGAAAATCTAGCAAAAATAATACAGGTAGCTCAATTATTCCCTCATTTTGTGGATTAGGAGGCAGGCAGGGAATTGACTAAGGAAATTACTATAGGGGAATTAGAAGCCACGATCAAATGGCTTAAGAATGATAAGAGACCAGGGCCAGATAGTTGGTCGATCTAGTTCTATTTAGCCTTTTCTGAAACCCTGGGGGAGGATCTTCTTAAAGTTATCGAACACTCCAGATCTAGCGGCAATATTCTTGAATCCTTCACCTCCACTTTCATCACCCTCATTCCAAAATCCGACAACCCCTCTACCTTTGATGACTACATACCTATATCATTATGCAATTGCATCTATAAGATCGTGGTGAAGATTATTGCAAATCAGATGTGGCCCATTTTATCCAAATATATTTCATCAGAGAAATTTTCCTTCCTACATGATCGGCAAATCCATGAGGCAATGGGAACTGCCCACGAGGTCCTACACTCTCTGCACTCCAAGAAAATCAAAGGTATGATCTTAAAGGTAGACCTCACAAAAGCTTTTGATAGAGAAAACTAGTTGTATATTAGAATGTTTCTAACCCACCTAGTTTTCCCTTTTGATTTCATCAAAATGGATCATGAGCTACATCACTAACATACCTTTCAGCGTGCTTATCAATGGAGCAGCTTCACCTTTTTTTATTCTGAAAGAGGGCTTAGACAAGGGTGCCCCCTATCCCCATTGCTTTTTCTACTGATAATGGGAGGTCTCAGCAGGCTGGTCAAAGAAGAGTTCAGAAGGGGTAGAGTAAAGGGAATAAAAATCATGGATAATTGCACATTGACTCATCTGTTGTTTGTGGATGATGTCCTACTATTTCTTAATGGAAGCATAGGAGACTTGACAATCATGAAGAACACATTTGCATTATTCCAAACAACCACTGGTATGACGGTAAACTATAACAAGTCGACCCTCACAGAGGCTGGATGTTCTTCACATGAAATCCATTATGTGTTGCAAAGGTTCCAGTACACTCTTCTTAGGCTGGAAGACGGACTCAAATATCTGGGCTACAAGTTAAAATATTTGGGTTACAAGATTACAAATTAGACTTGGCTCATTTCCACAATGGAGAAAAGACTAAACGTTTGGTACTACAAATACCTCTCTAGGGCGGGCAAACTCATACTCATCAAAGTTGTCCTTGAGGCCACCCCGGACTACTAGATGTCACTGGCATGGATCCCCCGGGGTATACTATCTAGAATTCAAGCCTTCTGTTGCAGATTCCTTTGGAAGGGACAACAGTCAGGAAGAATATTCGCATGGGTAAAGTGGGAGGCCCTAAATCTGCCCAATAAATGGGGAGGATGGGGCATGAAGAAATTAGAAGACTTCTCGACAGCTTTGGCAATGAAACTAGGATGGAAACTTATTACATCAAACGGTTTATGGACTAGGGTGACCGTCTCAAAATATATTTCCCCCTCAAACTTGATGGATTGGATAAGCCAATCATAGAGACTCCACTCAGGGGTTTCAATCATATGGAAGGCAGTAATAAAATCTCTTGACATCATCAAGGCCAACATCACAAGGAAAATATAGTCTGAAATGAAGGTGAGGATTGGTCTGGATCCATGGATTGGATGCAGGAATGTACATAGGCTACTAGATGACCTCAGATCCTTTCTCAGAGATAGAAATATTACCCATGTTGGCCACATAGCTGTTGGGTGTGGAGCTTGATTATCTTCTGTATTCAAAGGTCTCAGCCGAATGTATACCCCAGGAAGATTGTATACCCCTCCACGTGGGGGGGACTTGTCCCCCCCGCGGGGGTTCGGGGGGGCCGGCTAGGGGATCCGAGGGCCAATGGTCCCCCAACAGGGGTTCGTGGGCAGCACCCCTGAAGCTAAAAATAGATGTAAAATTTCCTTGTAAAAGTATAGTAATTTCCAATCAATCTGGGCCATTCATTAGGCGGATTATCTGATGGTAGAAGTTATGTTTAGTTTAGGGTTTTTTTCTCTAGAAGGAAAACCCTCCCTATATATGATGGAATTGTATTGCATCTATGTATATTTATATTATGAGTGAGGAAGAGAGAGGGGATTGAGAGTGAAGAGGGTGTTACAACGGATCTGTTGTAGGTTGTATCTCTTCAGTTTGCTGGATAATATATGAAAAGGATTGGTTGTTTCTCCGTGGATTTATTCCAAACTGGGTGAACCACGTATATCTATGTCTCTCTTGTTTTATGTGTTTGCTGTGTTTATATTTCTACAATATCTTATGTGTTTGATTCCTCTATAATATATACTTTTCTAACAACTGGTATCAAAGTTGAAGGTCTATTTGGCTGATAAACTCACAAGAGAGAAGGGTTCCTGGTTCGGGTGGGAGAAATGGCGGAAGATGGTAGGTTTAGGGTTGAAAAAATCAACGGCCAAAACTACCAGCTGTGGAAGATGCAGACAGGAGATTATTTGTATCAGAGAGATCTGTACCTACCATTGAGCAGAAAGACAAAGAAGCCGATGAGTATGACTGACACAGAATGGGATATTCTCGACAGAAAGGCACTTGGAACAATACGGTTTTGCCTAGCGGCATCGGTAGCGTTTAATAATTCAAAGGAAACGACAATAGAGGGTTTAATGTTGGCATTGGCCAAACTATATGAAAAACCCTTGGCCTCAAATAAGGTATTTCTTATGAAGCGTTTATTTAATATGAAAGATGTCAGAAGGTGGATTTGTTGCAGACCATTTAAATTATTTTAATGCAGTTACAAGTTTAGTTAACTTCTGTAGGGGTAACTTTTGATGATGAAGTTAGGGCTCTATTATTTCTGTGCTCATTGCCAGAAAGTTGGAATGGTTTAGTTATGGCCATTAGTAACTATGTCTCTGGATCTAGTACTTTAAAGTTTGATGATGTTGTCGGTGCAATCCTTAGTGAGGAAATGTGATGGAAAAGCTCCGGTGAGACATCAGGTAATTCTTTGACTGTAGAGACTAGGGGAATAAAAATGAAAAGAGGAAAGAGCCTAGGATATCATAGTAAGTCAAGAAAAGGCAGATCCAAGTCTAGATCGGGGATAGTGTGCTGGAAATGTGGGAAGAAAGGACACTTGAAGAAAGATTGCAAGTCTCAGAAGGGAAAAGAAGGAGATGAGAAGCAAGAAAATAATCATGAAGCGAATGTAACAGGGGATGTGTTGCAATATGCTTTGATTCTTTCATTAGAAAATATTATTGATGCCTCGATGGTAGATTCAGGGGCCTCATTCCATGCCACATCTGATAAGAAACATTTTCATGATTATGTTCAAGGTGATTTTGGACAGGTTCGATTGAGTGGTGATAAACCCTGTAAAATTTCTGGAATGGGTACAGTTTTCATAAAACAATAGACTGGAAATCAATTTCTATTGAAGGAGGTAATGCATGTTCCAGATCTAAAGAAAAATCTGATTTCAAGAAGGTAGTTGGGAGGTGAATTTTAAGTAAATACTTTCACAGATAAAACCTGGAAGGTCACTAAAGGATCCTTGGTAATAGCGAAAGGAGGAAAGATTGGTACAATGTATTTATGCAATGGTATTTCTAATTCTGTTAATGCTTTAACCTCTACAGGAGAAGATATGGCATTGTGGCATCATAGGCTCGGGCACATGAGTGATAAGGGGATGCAGATTCTTCACTCAATAAATTTTTTGCCAAGTTTGAAGCATGTTGATTTAAAATTCTTTTGAAAAATGTGTTTATGAAAAAAAGAAGAGAGTCAGATTCTGTAGAGTTGGGAAAGAAAAGAAGAGCGAAAAAATAGAGCTTGTGCATACAGATGTATGGGGACCTGCTCAGGTATCATCTCTTGGTGGCTCTCATTATTATGTTACTTTTATTGATGATGCAACCAGAAAAACCTGAATTTATTGTATTCGAAATAAATCTAATGTATTTGATACTTTCAAGAAATGGAATGCTTTGGTTGAAAATGAGACAGGGAAAAGGTTGAAGTGTCTCAGATCAGATAATGGAGGTGAATATTGCAGCAAAGAGTTTGATAGGTATTGTTCAGAGGATGGAATTCGCAGAGAGAAGACAGTTCCAGGAACACCACAAGAAAACAGTGTGTTAGAAAGGATGAACAGGACAATCATGGAGCGTGCAAGGTGCATGAGATTGCATGCAAGATTTCCTTTACAATTTTGGGCAGATGTTGTAGACACTGTGTTTTATCTAATAAACGGAGGGCCTTCAAGTTCCTTGGATGGTGATATTCCAGAGGAGGCATGGATAGGTAAAAAGGTAAACTACTCATTTTTAAAGACTTTTGGTTGTGAAGTCTTCATCCACATTAATACAAAAAACAGAACAAAGCTTGAGGCAAAATCAAAGAAATGTAGCTTTATTGGATATGGTGTTAATGATTTTGGTTATCGCTTATATGATTATGAAAATCACAAAATCATTAGGAGAAGAGATGTAATATTCAATGAAAAGGTCTTGTATAAGAATCAGTTGCAGGAAAAGAAATAGGAAAAAGAAAACAAATAATACATAGTGCTTGACGATATCACAAGAGAGTGATGGTGCCTAAAAATCATAATGATCAATAGCTAGAACAACAACCGCAACAACAACAAGCACCTCAAACACTGAAAGTGGTGTTAGAGGATCTATTAGGATAAGTAGACCCCCTGAACGATACTCTCCTTCATTATATTATGTATTGTTGACTGATTCTGGTGAACCAGAATGTTATGAAGAAGTAGTGCAGGCAGAAACCAGAAAGAAGTGGGAGCAAGCCATGAAAGAAGAGATGGACTCCTTAGCACATAACCAGACTTGGGACTTAGTCAGGTTGCCTGTAAGTAAAATAGCATTACAGAATAAATGGGTTTACAGGCTGAAGGAAGAAGATGGAGGTAGAAAATGGTACAAAGCTAGACTTGTGGTGAAGGGGTTTGCACACAAGAAAGGTATTGATTTTGATGAAATATTTTCTCCTGTAGTTAAAATGACTTCAATGAGAACTATTTAAGTCTAGTGGTAGTTGAAGATTTGCATCTTGAGCAGTTAGATGTAAAGATAGCTTTTCTCCATGGGGATTTGGAGGAAGAGATATATATGCAGTAGCCACAAGGATATGAGGTAAAAGGGAAGGAGAAACATGTCTGCAAGTTGAAGAAGATCTTGTATGGCTTAAAATAGGCTACAAGGTAGTGGTATCTAAAATTTGACAGGTTTATGTCTGAACAAGGTTATACTAGATGTCACTTTGATCATTGTGTTTATCTCAAAAGGCAAAATGATGGAAACTATATTATATTGTTATTGTATGTAGATGACATGCTTGTTGTAGGTTCTAACATGCAGGAAATAAATGTGCTCAAAAGGAAATTGGAAAACTCATTTCCAATGAAGGATTTGGGTGCTACAAAACAAATCCTTGGTATGACAATAACTAGAGACAGGAAGAATCACAAATTAACATTGTCTCAAAGTGAGTACATAGAAAAGGTGTTGAAAAGGTTTAATATGCAGAATGCAAAACCAATTAGTATACATTTGGCTAGCCATTTCAAATTAAGTAAGGAGGCGTGTCCCAAGACTCAGGAAGAAATGGCTCATATGTTTAAAGTTCCATATGCATCAGCAGTTGGAAGCTTAATGTATGCAATGGTCTGCACAAGGCCTGATATTGCACATTCAGTGGGAGTTGTAAGAAGGTACACGAACAATCCAAGAAAAGAACATTGGATGGCTGTGAAGTGGATTCTCAGGTATTTGAGAGGTACCACAAATCAAGCATCATATTTCGTGGTTCAAACATTGCTCTACAGGGATATGTTGATGCAGATATGGCAAGTGACAGATATAATAGGAGGAGCACTACTGGATATGTATTTACTGTAGGTGGAACAGTTGTCAATTGGGTTTCAAAAATCCAAATTGTTGTTGCACTTTCAACAATAGAAGCATAGTATGTTGCTGCTATAGAGGCTAGTAAAAAAATGATTTGGTTACAAAGGTTTCTGGATGAATTGGGTAAGAAGTAGGAGTTGGTCAGGTTATACAGTGACAGTCAGAGTGCCATACATCTTGCAAAGAACTCTACATTTCATTCCAATACTAAGCATATATAGCTCAAGTACCATTTCATATGGCCAGCGTTGGAAGATGGACAGTTGAAGCTAGAAAAGATACACACTAGCCAGAATCCTACAGATATGTTAACAAAAGTTGTAACTAGGGAGAAACTGAGAATCTACTTAGTTTCAATTGGTCTTCAAGTATGATGAAGAAGATGAGAAACAACTAGGTCCAAGTGGGAGATTGTTGGGTGTGGATACTAATTATTTTATGTATTCAAAGGTCTCAACCAGATGTATACCCCAGGAATATTGTACACCGCTCCACACAGGGAAGACTTGTCCCCCCCGCGAGAGTTCGGAGGGGGGGGGGGCGATCCCCCCCAGCTAGGAGGTCCAAGGCTAGTGGTCCCCTGGCGGGGTTTGGGGGCAGCACTCCCAAAGCTAAAAATAGATGTAAAATTGCCTTGTAAAAGTCTAGTAACTTCCAGTCAATCTGGGCCGTTCATTAGGCAGATGATCTGGCGGTAGAAGTTATGTTTAGTTTAGGGTTTTTTTCCTTAGAAGGCAATCCCTCACTATATATGAGGGGATTTTATTTCGCCTATGTAGATCTGTATTCTGAGTGAGGAAGAGAGAGGAGATTGAGAGCGAAGAGGGTGTTACAGCGAATCTGTTGGAGGTTGTATATCTTCAGTTTGCTGGATAATATGTGAAAAGAAGGATTAGTTGTTTCTCCATGGATTTAGCCTAAACTGGGTGAACCATGTATATCTATGTCTCTCTTGTTTTATGCGTTTTCTATGTTTATATTTATGCAATATCTTATGTGTTCCATTGCTCTGTAATATATACTTTTCTAACAATATCAGACTTTGAACACTCCACCCTATTTTAGCAAGCCTGGAAAACTACTCAGAGACTGAACATTCTTCATCAATTGACAGATCAGTGGAATATTTACATCAAGGTTCTCACTAAGTCACATATCAGGATTAGTGAGGAAGAAAATCAAGTCATATGTGCACTCTCAAAAGTAGGGAAATACACACCAAAGGAGGGATGTCTTATTTTAGCTGAAGGACGTCGCCCACAAGCCTTAGAGTCATGGTGGAAGCGTTTGTGGAAGCTAAAGGCCCCCCAGGAGTAGACTCCTTATGTGGACTATACTAAAAAAAAAATCCCCACTGGAGATAATCTACTCAAGTGTGCTCATCATGGCCCTTGCTGGTGTCACCTGGCCCTTGCTGGTGTCACCTGTGTAAATGCAACAAAGAATCTATCTCACATCTATTTATCGAATGTGAGGCTACCCGAGATTTTGGTAATCGATCTCAACCGTGATTTCTTCCCCGATAAGGTAGCAAGGTGCATCTGTGAAGGAAACCTGGTCAACTTGGTGGACAAGCGCCAGCCCAAAAAAGATCAGAAATCTCCCATTACTTATATGTCGGGGACTGTGGATTGCTCGCAATAATCTCATTTTCCCAAACACCTCACGGCAATGGCCCTCCATTGCTTCCTGTATCATCTCCGATTATTCCATCATACCAGACGACGAGGAGACAACCCAACCCCAAACCATCATACCCGAATCCATAGACCATATAAAGCCTTGGGCTTATTTCGACGGGTCTGCCCAGGAGGACAGATGCGGGGGAGGGGCCATACTTAACCTCACTAATTCACATTCCTTCCATATTCAAATGGGATTAGGTGGGGGTACAAATAACTATGCAGAGCTATCCTCTACAAAATTCCTCATTCAATATGCATTACAAATCCAATGTCGACACCTACAACTCTTTGGAGACTCAAAAATTGTTTGTGATTGTATAAACAAAAAATCTAGATGCTCAGCATACACATTATCACACATTCTGGAAGAGGCTCATCGTCTTATTACTTCTTTTGACACATTTACATGTCATCATATTTTCAGGGAGCAAAATGCAGATGCTAACAGATTATCCAAAGAAGTTGCGCATAAACTATTCGGCACTTAGATGATCCAAGAACATAGAGAAGGAAATTTTTACTAGTACTACCATTAGCCCTTCATGGACATAGATGCTATAGCAAGCTCATAGGGATCTTAGATCATGTAAATTTTTGCTTTAAATTACCATCTGTAAATATTCATAAGTTTTTCTCAGTTGTCAGCGAGACCTATGGACATGCTATATAGCTACAGTTATTCGTTTTTTGGTTAAATCAGTATGATGAACACATCAGAAAATGATGCCTCCCTGCATGGACAAAAGGCATCAATATCTGGATTTTTTTGTAACCTTATTTATCTAACAGACACCACCTCTTATAGCATATGCTTATGCATATACAACATGTAGCTTTTCTATCAATGAAAATTACATTTTTTCAACGGGAAAAAAAAGGAGAATTTCCAATGCATCCATTTGCGTAACAAGATCATAAGTATACTCACATCCAAGTTTGAAAAATATACCTTAATGAATTCTTGGACATGAAAAGTTAGTTGATCATAAAGCTTTTATGTTAAAGAAGGTTGAAAAATGAAGTGGTGTTGTGGCCTAATGACAAGTTGAAACCAAGTTTTGAAATGATCTTTGTTTGTTTGGTTTTCCTTAATTGTCATATCACAAAGTTCTTCTTATGGAATGTGTTCAAAATCATGAATGTACAAGGGATCATATGTTAAATATTCTTGAATTTCTAGTTTTATTGTTTGAACTTCATCACATGTGATCCATAACTCATTGGTCTCCTTACAAAGATAACTAGAAGAAGCTTCTAAGTTCTCTTCTGGTGGATCCTCTTCATGAATGCTTTGTTCCTCTTCTATCTTTTGAAATGAAGATTCATCCCTAATGACCATTCTAAATTGTGGGGAAGGGTTTAAGAAGATCATTGTGGTGGCATACCCTCCTTCTCTAAACGAATTTTTTAACATCATGTTTTGTAGATCTTTGTTTTGCAAATAGATTTTGTAGATAATAAATTTTTGTTAGTGTTTGGGGGTTTTGTTTTGGGAATCTAAATTTCTAATTTCTATGTCTAAGTATGAATAACCATAATGAAAAGTGTTTTTGTTTTTAAGTTTTGTTATTTTGTTGTTGATTTTTTTTATAATAGGTTTTCTAAACAATCTTCCTAACTAACTCTATCTAAGTATGCTTCCCCAAAAACGGCACCAAAAATGTCAATCTAATTTATGGAGTTGAATTAGAGTATATATTTTACTTATCAATCCAGGCTGGTAAACTTAGAACCAAACCAAAGTATATGTAATCTTAGATTAAACTAATATAGGAAGTAATTGTTTAGATGAAAAGAATGGAAATGCATATTTCAAATAGAAGCAAGAGTGCAATGGGTCTTTGTGGAGCATAGCTAATGAGGAAGAGGCTCTAACTTAGAGGTCCTAGTTTTCCTTCCTCATTATCCTTATTCTAACAATATCAATTCCACCATAAAACATAACATAACCAAATCAAGAAAGCAGTAAAGATTTAAATGCATAAACACAATTTCCAGTTCAATTCTTAATCAAGGAGGAAGATGATCTAAATTAGATGCTTTGGTTGAACTTCCCTTACTTAAATCAATTACTGAAAGGAAATCATTCAAAAACATAAATGAGCATGGCATATAATGAATCTATTCAAAAAGTATTCACAAGAAATTATAAAGGAAACAAAAATCCAAAATATTCGAAAGTATACACAAAATTACAATGAAATGTACTTAACTCAGAATGGGGACCCTCCACCTCTCTTGCTTGGTACACTTGAAACTTTCAGCTACTCTAGATCAGCAATCACATTCTATTTCAAGAACAACAAGAAAACGGGAAACAAGCTCTTCAAATTATATTTCAAAGTAAAATAGTCTCAATAGTCATAATACATTTCCATAGTTGTTGAGTAGTTGTGCTTAAATAAGCCAAAATTATAACAAAATAAAGTAAAATGGTTGTAACAACCTATAAGATTCTTAATCCATCTAATCAGATTGAGCTCAACCATTTTCTTGCACAAAATTTGGGAAGATTCCACAAAATCACAAAACTGCCCCTTTTAGTTAGGGAGTTTTGGGTGACTGGTCAAGTTTGACTAACGTTGACCAAGTTTGTTTTAACTCATTTGGACTGTGCTAATAGGAGTTCCTCAATCCTTAGTTCCCAAGCTTCTTGAATATAGCTTTCGTTTCCACCCAAGTGTCCTGCACATACGACTTCAAAGGAGCCATTACGGGAAATTTTGTTCTAGTCAAAATAATTTTTAATACCAATTTTTTACTAAAATTTAAAAGACAACTATTTTTACCTTAAAGTGCAATAAGAGGCAAAAATGTGGGAAATCTACAATGATATGATAGAAAAATATGATGCATAGATGGAAAATGTATGTGGAAGAAGACCAAAAATGGAGAGCCAACAAAGTGTCCATAGCATATCAATCATAAAACTTAACCAATGTACTTGGAGAAAAATAAAACATGCATGCATGAACCTTTGATTTTAATCCCACAAATAAAGAGTAAATAATAGCCCAATAACATGAATTAAAGTTAAAGTTTTCTTAGCAAGAAATGGCTTATACATGGTGTTGGCATTATGATACAAGTGTTGTCCTTAAATAAATTAATTAATTGAATAAATAAATTAAATAAAACCAACTAACCAAATATAAATACTTGAATTGGTAAGAAAATAAATAAATATTAGTAAATATT
>APFE031634606.1:37702-81343 GCA_000404065.3 Pinus taeda
TAAACATATTGGCTAGTACAAGAGCTAGGGGGTTGTAGCTCCCTTCCAATAGAAGCTGGAGAATGAGAGAAGGTTGTAGCCTTCGGCAAATGGGTGCCTGCGTACTGGTATGAGTCTGCACTAGTACAAGATTGTAAACAGACTTTCTTTATATTAAAAAGAACACAAAGACAACAGTAGCATGTGGTTTTTCTTCCACATTGAGTTTCCACCTTAAATCTTGGTGTTCATGTGTGTTGCTTATGTGTGATGGTTTATTATGTTATTACTACACATAGTTACTGTATAATAAAGTATCGATGCACTGATTAAAAATCAACACATGATGAATTAAATAAATCATAATTTCTCTAGGTATACGCTAGTTTCCTTAATCACAGTTGTGTGCACACACAAGTTCACTTCACTGAAGTAGCATAGATAGATCTGATTGTGAAATGAAAATTTATTGAATTGTAAATATTGATTCACCCCCCTCTAATTATTATTTCCAACAGATAGGGTATGGCTAGTGTTATAGCCCTCACATATACTGATGTGCAGCTAGTTCAAGAGGGTAATCTTCCTTAATGTTTTTGTCGCTGCACTGTAATAGTCAAGTGGATGAATGGCTCATTTCAATATACCTAAGGGGAATTTCAATTTATTTAAAGTATGTTGAAGTAAATTCCATATTCAGTTATGTTTAATGCAATACTACCTGAATTAGTACTGACAAGGATAACCTAGACCTCCATCAAGGTGAGCCTTAAGCTCAATGAGTAGCTTGAAATATTGGGTTTTCCCTATGTATATGATTTCCAAGTCGCAGTTTTGATTTCTTAATGACAGATCATGTTTTTATTTATAAAAGTATAAATTTGTAGATTTATTTCTCAGAAGTATATGTGACCATATTAAGCATAATTATGTTCTTCAACACAAATAAATATTGATATTACAAGAGGGTTTTCTTGCATCATCATTAATTTCATTTGTAGAATACAAATCACATGTACCAAATGGAAAAGCAAATGTTCGAGTGGATGTTTCAATTAATAAATCAATTGTTCAAATATCTAGAGGCATGCAACTCAAATTTGATTAAGCCATTTCATGATTATTGTAGACACAAACATAAAATTGCACTTGTTACCAAGAGTTATTAAAGGCAAGCTTTCTTTTTCATTTTTTTTAATGAAACGATTATCATATTATATTAAAAGAGTATTCAGTTACAAGGCCAGAACCTTTTACATATTTCGTTGTTTTCAGAGGCTTTACTATTCTAATACATCCATGAGAGTAGTTTCTTACCTATTTGAGATCTTCTAATTATAGTTCTACATTGATATCTACCATATTTTTTACCAAAAACTCCTAGATACAAAACATATTTACATAAAATTATCCATAATTGAAAGTTCAACCTTCTCTTGATGGCCCAACCTCTAATGTTATGTCGATTTTTATCTTTTTTGTATTGTGCACCCTTTCTCCCTTCTTAGTTGGTCCTCTAATCTTTTTTCCCTGGTTGGTCCTTGCAAAATTCTAGATCCTCTTGCTTAATCACAATCTCCTAGTTGGGTGGTGTCTCCATTCCATTCACTTTGAGCTTCAACACTGCAATCTCTACCTCAATAATTTTCAACTTCTTATCTAATTTATTTTGCAACCAATCACATTTTTTCTCCAACAATCACAGCTTTGCTTCCTTCTCTTACTATGTCATCTCACTTTTCCTATTCGTCATCTCCACCAATGAAACCACCACCTTCGTTAAGTTGTCTATTGACTATATTAGACACTCTTAATCCTACCTACTCGAATGTGCCTCCATAATTGTCGTTTCCAACTGAATATGGCTTAAAACCCCTGAAAGAATGTTATTCCAATCCCAAAAAACTAGAATTGTGCTCACATGTGCATACATTATATAATTAGGCACTCAACTCTAATGACAACGTCACTAGTAAATTAAATTTATTACCAAATCTATCCAACTCAGCTCACCGTGACAGTGATCCATTCGTGGTAGAGGATTAACTTTACTAACTAATCTAAATTTTATTGCAAAGTTTGCTCGGTGTGTGAAACCTTGTTGATATGATCCATGCTATTAATGTAGAATATTGAACATGCTCATATATTCTCCATGTTTGTCCTATCATCTGCCATCTGGAAAATATGAACTTCTTTTTATTTTGAGTCAGTTGTCAAAGTAATTGTTGTACATGTACCCCCCATACTCAATTAAGTACCAATACATGTCGAGAATCTAGCAACCGTCGGGAGGTATGGAAAAAGGAATTTGGGAGGACTCCCTATTGATTTCTTTATTTTCTAATCCACCATTTCAACAACTAAAATGGCCTCAGCTTTTAAATAAATAATTTTTTTAATTCACCATGGTAAAGGGGAAAATATTATTTGTGTATGATCTAGCTCCATAACACATTGTTTCAGGATTTCTCCTTTGTTAGCCATCTTGTTTGCCTCTAAAATTAATCACATGTATATGTGATGTAATTCAATCTCTTCAAATTTCTTCAATTGCAAAGCTATCCTTTGAAGTATTATGCTTTTCAAATTTTCTCCCTCACTCTTTAGATTTTTTACTTGCTTTATTGCAAGCATTGAATCACCAAAAACCAATAATTTCCTTATTCTTTTGGCCAAGGCTAATTCTAGTCCTCTCCATAGGACCAAAAATGTAGCCTTCTTGTTTAATGAAATTCCCAATCCCTAGGTGAATTGTACCACTCTTCAGTCATTGGGGTAAAGGATGACCCCTCCCACGCTTGCCAACTAGGATTAAAGGAAAGTTTTCATAAATTGACATGCACCACAAAAAATTAATTTATTTCCAAAAAAGCTTAGAATTCTTCCATTCAACACATCAAATCATCCACAATTCAATCGATGTTGATAAGGATGAACAACATTTTTTGTTAGGATATTCCGACACATAGGAAATAGTTGAGTATAACTTGGTCTAGTATATATTTAGGTAAAATGTGTTTCTTTAGTATGTACTTTTTGTAACTTACAATCTGATGGTCATGATATGTTCTAAACGTGAAGTGATCTACTGGTTCATTCTCTCCTCGGTATTACGGACACTTGATTTGTGGCTTAACACCCGATTGGTCCATGCTCTCTATTTAAAGAGCATGGAGGGTCATTTGTAAGGTGAATGTTCATGAGAGAAGCTTATGTATATTTTTTTTCCTTTTACATTAATAAATTGTTTGAAGTGGTCGTGTTGGCTCAAGTCATGGATTGTTTCCCTCTTTGAGGGTTTTAACCACATCAAGAATACTGGTGCACTGATCTATGAACTATTTGTGAGTGGTGTCTTTTCGTGTTCTATCTAAGGAATTTACCTTGTAAATTCCTACATAGTATCAAAGCAAGTTGAGGGCCACATCCATTGGTGATCCAAATATGAAGCCAATACAGCTACATCTTATTGTTGTTTCCTAGATCTATTGTTTTTGACCGCTTTTGAGCCTAGAAGACTACTCTATTATGTTAGGATCATTTGTTCCAGTGAGGAATCCATTTTGTTTCACGCGAAAAGTTTTCTGATAGACGTAACTACATCATTTTTAAGATCTAGAGGTATACAGTCTTTATTTGTAGTTTTAGTTATTTATCTCTCTGTTTTTTATTACCAGATCCATACCTTTCATTTCTGCATATGCTCTTTTCCCTGCGACTATGTGCGATCTGGGCAAATCAGAAACAAAAAGGAAGGATTTTTCTCATGCGTATGCTCTTTTCTGCGTGCATTAGTGTGATCTCGGAAAATCAAAAACATTGAAGAAAATATATAGTTTTCAGCAAAATCTAACTTCAAGCCATAAGGTTCAGTCTTTTTTGCATGTTCATTTTGAGTTGTGTGGTTTTTTTTTATAGGAAGAAAGGATTTTCTCAAGTAAGCACGCACTCCAAAGATTCAGTGACAAAAAAAATCCTACATCTTTTCCAAAAATTACTAACCTTTTAGACTAGATCACTTGGTCCAAAGTTACTTTATGAGAATAGAGGTATTGGGTTCAAGTTTTTCTTTTTGTTGAGTTACTTTTTCAAAAATCACATGTAACTTATGTTTTAAAGTTACTTTAAGTAAAAGTGTTCTCACCCATTATAAAAAGTGAGTCATTTATAATTCTAAAGTATCTTTATCTTTTATTTAAGTTACAATTTAGTGGGTAGCTCATAAAATACCATTGTAAAAGTGACTTTCATTTATTTATAAAAGTGGGTCACATAAAATCTTTTTTTTTTTTTTTTAAGTGAGCTAATTAGATTAAGTTTGGAAAATGGGGGACTTTTTTTTAAATATAATGTTATCATTCACTTCCGCACATTCATGTACTTCATTGGCATCTTCAACAACTTTTTCTTCAAAAAGTCATAACTTCTTCATTCGGAAGTCGTTTCAGAGCCGTTTTTTTTTAATCAGCCTAATGTCTCGATATATTTCCATTGGAACACTTAGTTTCAGCATCTACAACTTTAGTTTCTGTTAAAATGGAAATTTCATGCTAAATTATTCTTGACAGCACCAACTGCTTCCAATGGTTGTCCTACATTGAGGATTTACTTAGAAGTAAAGGTCTTTATAGAATAGCCTCAAGCCTAGGGGTTAAAGCTAAAGATGAAGATAAGAAAGCCAAATGGGAAAATAGGCAAGATCAAGCATGTGGATTGATAGGAATGACTACTTCTCCAGACCTTAGATTCCATATCACAAAACTTGATACCCCTGATGAAGCAATGAAACAGCTCAATAAAGCTTTTGGAATTAAAAATGAGATTGGAGCCCATCATCTCGAAAATGAGTTTCTTACATTGGACCCCAATAATTTTTCTTCCATTGAAGATTTTTTGTCCAAGTTCAAAACCCTTAGACTTTTCTTGGAAGGTGTTAAGATTAATAAATAAGATGATAGCCTTATCTATTCCATTCTTCCTAAGTTGGGACCAACCTATTCTATGTTTGTTTCCACCTTCCATTCTACAAGAGAAGCCTGTATTTCTTAAGGACAAGACTACAAGTCCCCCTCTTTTGATGTCTTTTGTGATTCTTTAATAAAAGAACAAGAAAAAATTTACATATTGGTCTTCTTAATATTGGAAACTCTTCTAAGAAAGCCTTAGCAGTCCAACAACAACCAAATTCAAAGAATCCTAAGAAGCAACATCCTAAAAAGAATGGTCCTAAACCAAACAGAGTCCTAAGCAATTTCAGTCTCAAAATGAAAAATCAATTCAACAAAATGATAAGGCAAATAAAAACAAAGGGAAGAAGACTGATAGACATTGCAAATTTTGTAATCATGATGACCACTTAGAATACAAATGCTTTAGAAAGATGGAAGCCTTGGAAGCAGCAATGAAGTAGCATAACATCCATTTGGAGCACTCTTCAACTTCAACTTCATATTCAGTAATAACACTTTCTTCATGTGGTTGTCAAGCATCTCGGTCTAGTTATGCACTAAATGTATCTTCTTCTTATCATTCTCATGAGTGGCTCATTGATTCTGGAGCTTCTTATCACATGGCCAAAAACAAAGCCATGTTTTCTTCTTTAAATGATTGTAACACCAAAAATATATATGTTGGTGATGATAGATCTCTTAGTGTTGTAGGCACTGGAACTATTCATCTAGACAATGGTCAATTTAATGAAGTATTATTTGTTCCTACCTTATCCTGCAACCTTTTATCTGTATATCAGATAACTGAGTCGGGTGAAGATAAAACTGTTGAATTTTCGCCTCATGATGTTGTAATTAAGGACCTAAGAGATCCTAGACAAGGTTTAGCCACTGGCATTACTGATGATTCTACAAGGTTGTATAAGTTTAACAACTTTGGGTCATCAAGTCTTCCCTTCGTATTTCTTGATCATAATGATGAAGTGAGAAAACTTTGGCATGAGCGATTTGGTCACTTAAATTATCGCTCCATTCAAAATATATGTAAGGAAAATATGGTGTCAGGTCTTCCTATGGTATCTTGTAGAGATGGTGTTTTCTTCGAATGTGTACTCAAAAAACATCATCGGGATAGTTTTTAAAAGTGTGCCTCTTGGCATGCCTCAGCCCCTTTACAGCTTCTGCACAATGATATATGTGGTCCACTTCTAGTTGTTTCATTCTATGGCTACAAGTATTTCTTAACTTTCATTGATGATTTCTCCAAACGCACTTGGGTATACTTCTTAAAACTCAAGAGCGAAGTCTTTAACATGTTCTTGGCCTTGAAAGCCTTTGTTGAGAAACAATCTGGACATCAAATTCTTAACCTAAGATCTGATAATGGCGGACAATATGTTAACAACAAATTCATCAACTTTTTCACTGAGCATGGAATTCAATTGCAACATATTGTTCCATACACTCCACAACAAAATGGTGTAGCTAAAAGGAATAATCGCACCTTAAAGGAAATGGCTAATTATATGCTTCAATCTAAAGAGATTAGTCTTAATTTTTGGGCAGAAGTAATTAACTGTGAAAATTACATTGTAAATCACACGCGTACTAAGTTTTTAAATAATATCACTCCAGAAGAAGCATGGAGCTCAATTAAACTAGATGTAAGTTACTTTCATGTTTTTGGAAGTGAATTATGGGCTCATATTCCCGATGAGAAACATAAAGCCTTAGAACCTAAGAGTGAAAAATGTATTTTTTTTGGATATTCTGAATATGTCAAAGGATATAGACTTCTTCCACCTAAATCCAAAAATGTTATCATTAGAAGAGATGTAAAGTTTGTTGAAAATATATCAGCCTACGAGCCTAGTTAGGCGGATGTGCCACCCCTCTCTATCCCTTCTACTTCTAAAAATATTTCTTGTTCAAATGATGACCACAAGGATGACTATCCTCCCCCACCTTCTCGGGATCCTCCTTTAGCTCCTCAGCTTCCAAATAGGGTTCGTGATACTCAGGATGCAGCAGGTGCTCTTATAGGGAACCTACAGATCAGCGATGTACACTTTCTCAGTTCGATGGAGCCTCTTCTTTACTGGCTCAAGCTTCATCGAATTATTATCCTGACACCTTTGCAGAAGCTTCAGGCCATCCAGATTGTGACACAACTATGAATGAAGAATAGTGTTCATTATTGGCAAATGATACATGGGATCTTGTTCCTCTTCCAAAGGGACGAAAACTTGTTAGATGCAAATGGGCTTATAGAACCACATTTGAACCAGATGGAAAATTTGATAAACATGAATATTGTCTTGTTGCTAATGGTTTTTTCATAAGTTGAAGGCATTGACTATACTGAAACCTTCTCCCCTATTGCCAAAATAAACTCTATCCGCCTTTTTTTTCCCTTGCTTCCTCTTTCAAATGGGGAGTCCATCAAATGGATGTTGAATCAGCCTTCTTGCATGGGGACTTGCATGAAGAAATCTATATGGAACATCCTCCTAGCTTTATACAAACAGACTCCAACCTTGTATGTTGGCTTAATAAATCCCTTTATCGTCTCAAGCAAGCCCCTCAAGCTTGGTATGCCAAAATGGATAGCTTTCTTTTAGATACTAGCCTTTCTAGGTGTCACTCTGACAATATTGTCTACACCAAGAAAGTGGATAAGTCTCTTATCATTTGTGTTCTTTATGTTGATGATCTTATCCTTACTATTAGTGATCCCAACCTTATAAACCATGTGAAGTCCAACCTTAAAAATCAATTTGAAATGACAAACTTAGGACACTTGCATTATTTTCTTGGTCTTCAAGTCTTGCAATCCAAGGAAGGTATTTCCCTTTCCCAATCCAAGTATTCATGTGATATTCTATGCCACTTTCACATGGACGATGGTAAGCCAACCCCTTCTCCCTTTCAATCTAGAGCCAAACTTTTAGTAACTTGTACTTCCCCTGAAGTTGATGTTGCCTTATACCGCCAACTTGTAGGAAAACTTTTGTATCTGACCTATACCCATCTTGATCTTTCCTTTGTTGTTGGCCTTATTGCTTAATTTATGCAAAACCCACATGAAATTCATTGGGAAGTAGCTAAAAGAATACTTCGTTATGTTTTAGGTATAGTTCAGTTTGGGATTCATTACAGTGCAAAAGAATCTCCTCTATTGTTTGGTTTCATTGACTCTGATTGGGCCGATGACACTGATGATCAGAAGTTTTCTATAGGTTATCTCTTCACTCTTGGTTCTGGACCTATTACATGGGCTTGCAAGAAACAAAGTGCCATTTCTCTTTCTTTAGTAGAAGTAGAGTATCATGGCTTCATAGAAGCTAGTAAGGAAGCCCTATGGATTTGTTAGATCCTGTCAAAGTTTGGCTTTCAACAACAACATCTGACTACACTTTGGTGTGATAATCAAAGTGCCATTCAACTATGCAAAGATCTAGTCCAACATCAGCGCAACAAACACATTGAACTACACATCCACTTCATCATAAATCTCATTCATGACCATGTTCTTGAAGTACAATATTGTTCAACCAATGATCAAGTTGCAGACATCTTTACAAAGGCTCTCGCAGAGGCGAAGCTTACTAAACTTCAATTTATGGTTGGAGTTTGAAAAGTTGTCACTAAGGGGGGATAGGCTCTAATGCCTCCTTCCTTCTCCTATTGTGTCATATGTGTACATCCTTCAATCCTATCCCAAGTTATTCTTAAGGGTGGGTGTTAGGATATTCCGACACATAGGAAATAGTAAAGTTTAACTTGGTCTAGTGTATAGTTAGGTAAAGTATGTTTCTTTAGTATGTACTTTTTGTAACTTACAATATGATGGTCACAATATGTTCTATACATGAAGTGATTTGACGATTCATTCTCTCATCAGTATTATTGACACTTGATCTGTGGCTTAACACCCAATTGGTCCATGATCTCTATTTATATAGAATGGAGGGTCATTTGTAAGGTGATCGTTCATGACAGAAGCTTATGTAAATTTTCTTTCTTTTATATTAATAAATTGCTGGCTCAAGATGTGGACTATTTCCCTCTTTGATCATTTTAACCACGTCAAGAATATTGTTGTACTGATCTATGATCTATTTGTGAGTGGTGTCCTTTGGTGTTTTGCGTAAGGAACTTACCCTGTAAATTCCTAAATTTTCTATTCTAAGTAATATTTATACTTAATACAAAAATTTAGTAATAAACAAAAATGTTCTTTATTCAATCCACAATAAAATATAAATTAATATCATCTCTCAAAAATTATTATATTCATTTACTTGCAAAATATCTTAAGCATAGACCAGTGATGAATCATATACGTTGTTTTAGGATGTTACCAATTTTTAGTGTTATATGGTGAAAAGAAATGAAATAATGCTAAAAAGCCATTTTTTCAATACTCGCAAAGGAAAGTCTACCCCAAAAATATGTGATTGCTAGGTATATCATCAATGCTTCACTTACCAAAATTAGCAAAGGAGATCAAATATTGTGAGTATTAGGAATAATTGTGCAAAGGAGTATTAATTGATTAGATTACCAGATGTTTTTTAATGAAGATATTTTTTCTTAGATTGACCTAGATTTGGATTAGAGAAACTCAAGCCCCTAAAATATCCCCTGAGTGTTTATATCTGATGTATCATACACATAATTAATAAATGGGACCAAATATTTTACTACTTTGAAGACATATTGGAATAAGATGGTGGTGTGGTTTTGTGTTATGGATTGAGTAAAGGAAACCCTAACAAAATAATACATGTTGATTTTGACTGTGGAAAGTGGAGAAAAATTCATATCAAACCCCAAAAATAATGAGTATTCAAGCAACAAGAAATCACGTGGTAGTTTGGATCTGAGATGGAAATGGTTCTTCCCTACAAATTGGCAATGTATCATTAAAATCATAATATTGTTATGTGTAAGGTGGCTCAAATCTATGTTTTTGAATGGGCATCAGCCATGATAGATTTTGATGGATCAGTCTCATGAGGTTGCAGTTTAGGAATGGGGCCAAATTTCAAAAAACTGATGGGCCGAGAAGAAACAACTGAGTCAAGGGTTTATCCTCTTAGATAAGCTTTGAATTAAGTTGTGTCTTCAGAGGATTTGAAAGATATCTATCATGGGGTCTATTCTTTGGAGGTTTGGAGGCCTAAGATGACTTGGTCTATGAAAAAAAAATGGTCAAGTTTGAATCATATTAGTAATCCCCTTATATTTTCCTACTTCTTCCTTTTTTCTATTTTGTCATTTTATTTTTATTTTTTTGTCTTTTTTTTTAATGAAACTAAAAAAAATAAACTTCAACTAATTAACTGGAATATTAAAGGCATTTACTTAAATTGACCTAGAAATGAAAATATATGTCTAGGTTTATCTAAACCTTAAGGAAAATTAATCCTAGTAAATATTGAAAATAATAATAATTGTTAAAGAAATTTTTATAAATATATTTTCAATTTTTTATAGAAAAAATTTAAAAGTGAGAAAAATGATTGTTTACCCAAATGGAGATGTTAAGTTGTTCATTCTACAATCATATGTTGGACTAATCCCTTATCCTTGTAAGACATGTTGGTAGAATGTCGCAATCCTCTTCCACTTACAAATGGAAGACAAGTAACGAATCTCAAATCACCCATAAACATACTTCTTCCATGAAAATTTTAAATTCGGTAATATAAACATAATTAGATCTAATGAAAGATTTAGTTAAAACAAAAAAATAAACAAAAGTATATATATATTAGAAAATATCTTAGGGATATCCTTACTAAGTGTTTAAAAAAAATAGATCTAATCAAATGAGCCAGAGAAAGCTTTACAAACTTTATCTCCAATGTTTTTGCTATGATATGTTTTCTTGAAAGGAGTGGCTTACACTGGATCTTGCTTGAAAAGCACAAAATACTAACAAGAAATGATAAGGCACTCATCCGAATTGGATCATTATATTTTTTTTCATCCATCTCGATGCATTTGGAGTGGGAAAAGTGGAGGAATCAACTCATGGGACCATTTTTACCAGTGGGACCCAGTTTGGGAGAAACAGGGTCTGAAACCTTCTAGGAGCGTTTTGAGGCATTAAACAACATTTTTTTTGGGTAAAAATTCATCACTTTGGCGCAGCACTCTTTCATGACATTATACACACAGAGACCTTTCCAACGGCGTAAGAAGTGTGCCAATCAGAGTCCATATGCAAAAGTTATGCCACTTAGAAGTTGACCTTCCTATTTTCACACCTATAGTTCTGGAAGATGTTGCGGCAGCCCCCATTATTTATGGAAAAGGGGTTATCCATGTGTTTGTGATGTAAAATACTCTAAAAGAGTTTATTTTGTGACTCTAGTTATGAAATGATGTAATCAAAATTAACCACTAGTAGGTTATCGGGTTGTGTTATAACCAGGCCACTAAGAGGAAGTGGCGTTCCATTCTTTTGAGAGTATTTTGTTCCATAGTTGAGCAAAGATAGCCAAGAGAGATAGGAGGTAGAGCACGTAGAGAATATTTGTGCAATGTAGCAGCCCACGAGCCACAGGCATTACTTCTTTGTGTCTTATGTGTGTGATATTACTTTGTCGTTATCTATTTTTCTACACAATTTCCATTTGCATGAATGCACTAATTATAGTAAAATCTACAAAACTAGAAATTAAAATTAAATTGTAATATTGTAGAATCTCATATTTTTAATATAGTATTATCAAATCTGTTGTAACGAATTCTCCAATGAAATATCCACGGTAGTTTACGGATCATACATGATGCACAATTTGGAAAAAAAATGTCTTTATTATCTATAATCTCCTCCAAATGAGGTAGAGTTCCTTCCTTTTATAGAAAAAGGAGGCCTCTAATACATCAAGTATAATTTCTTGTGCTCTTGAAAACGAGGGAAAAATACAAGTGTTTTTCCAACTAACATTTTTCCATATTGATAAAATCAATAATAAATAAATAAAAAGTGGATAGAATATGTGTGCCCCTTTTCTAGAAGATATATTAAGATCATAAAGTGGTCAAAGAAATTTTTCAAAACTTCTATAACCAAATAATTAAAACTAATTGTGTTAATTTGACCAACTAGTTCAATTTTACATCAATTATTTTTCCCAAATATGAACATGGATAGGATAAATATTCATCATGCATGTGCTAGCAAAACCATGTAAATTTACAAATAATTCTCCAAATAATATCATATAAATATTATTGTAGACATTTTGGAGATGATGAAATGTCATGTAATTGTCTATGTTAGTCGACATAATTTCCAATGCATTGTTCTAAACCTCTAATAGTACATATGGCTTCAAATAGTAGTTAAATGTTAACAAGGATAAATAACACAAACAACTTAGTTGATGTTACCAAATTACTGTAAAACTAACCAAGCGAACAACTTTATCCATGTTACATATGTCTTTGAGCTAAAGCATAGGGTATTTCCCAAGTCCTCTAAGTTGAAGTGGGTGGATGGTGTGATTTTTTATTAAAGGGGATGCAAGGGTAACATATAAATTAACTTCCAAAGTCATTTATGATGTTGAAGGTGTAATTATGGTCTAATTAACCAATTATGCTATGGCTATGACTTTTCATACATTTGCAGATCATTGTGAGAGATATTTTTTACTACTTCAATTTGCACACACTTCCTCTTTATTTTTTCTTCGATTTAATCTTTCCTAGGTTCTTTTTTCTTTAGATAGGCATTCTACTCTTTGGTCTTGAAAGGGGATGGGAACATGATGAAGCAGTTTATTTCTTTAATTTATTTTTCTTCATATCTTTAGCCTTTTATTTGTCTTGATTAATTGTGGGCTTCTGTTTTTTTAATCTTTCTTCATACCCTCTTCTAGATGATCTTTGGTAAGTTAACCATAGGTTATGGAAATATTTTCTTTTTATGGATGGGCTGGAAATATAAGAGTATTTAATGAAAAATGTTAAGTATGGAGAGGGCATGACTACACTACCCACAATATTTTAGACTAAGACACACTTATTCAGAAGCAATTATGTCCCAAAATGGTTAGAACTGGTAACAAAGGTAACATATTTACTATGTTAAAAGAGATAAAAACATCCATCTAATGCTACCATCTAAGCAACAAGCTAAATCCTTGGCACCATTTCTAGGTAATGGAAGTCACACATAGAAAACCATACCAACTAATAATTGAAGCAACATGAAATATCATCAAGCACATCTAAGATCAAGAGTATGGAAATTGATAAACCATTGTATGTGAATGATTGATGAGAAAAAGAATGCAACATATGAATGGAGAATAGTAAGTCCATGCTGATAAACAGAAATCTCATCAAAGTGGAAACAAATCACACCCATATGAGTGTATTTCTAAGGTAGATGCCTAAAGGGAAACGTACTCTAAAGCCAACATCTAGATTGATAAATTGTGGGATAATAAACTTAGAGTTCATGTTGTTGGAATTCAAGTTAAAAATGAATTTCCTTTTATGGGCAATTAAATAAAGAGGTGTAATAGGAGTAGTGAGATAGACAATTTGTTTATTATGATGCAATGGTGTAATTATTCTAAAACACATTAACATAGAGAAAATTTCTTAATAAGGAAGGGTAATGTCAAGAAAGGTCCTTAGTTTCCATTGCTTACAAGTTCTTAGAGTTGGCCCCTTTGAAACTAAGAACCGTATGCCATAGGATTGGTCAATGATAATTGAAGATGGCATTAGGAGAATTTTGAGGATTATGAATTCTTAAAGCAAAGGAAAGTAAACTAGTTCTTTTATTATATTTTTCATTGGTCTCCTTACAAGTTTACTCAAATGTAAGTGTAGGCACTCGTTAGATGTTGCATTTAATTCTGCATCTAACAAGTGCCCACTCTACATACTTTTGAGTAGCCACACCAAGAAAAATTGAAAATACATGAAAAAGTGTGTTTCCTAATGTAGACCTATTGAAAAGTATGCAGAGTGGGTACGCGTTAGATGCATAATTAAATTTGGCATCCAATAGGAGCTCCCATTTAACATTTGAGTAAATCTATAATGAGATGAGATGAAAATACAATTAAAATGGTAGTTTTTCCCTACAAAAATATTTACCCGAGACACGACATCATCAACTTTAATCTCATTGGTTCTTTTAAGTTGAATTTGTTGGTACATTTTTTAAGGCCCATTTTTTACTTCAAATTTCCCCTAATGTCTATATAACTTGATTGTCAATGTTAAAACAACTAAAGAAAAGCTAGATGATAAACATATAGAAATGGGATGTGGCTTCAAGGTTAAATTAGATTAATTAATATGTGCATTAAATTTACAAGGGGCATTATGCAATTAAGCAGTCAAATAATGTTGTATTTTTGTGTAGTATGTTTTTGAGGACTATGTTCTCTTTAACAATCTTTAACTTAGATAAATAATTTTTTAACATTAAAGAAGTTTGCATTGTCCACAATATTTTGTTGGGTAATATCAATCTCACTTACTTTTTACAATGTAAGTTGGTTAGAGATGTTATCAACATTAAATCAAGGTTAAGGTGATCCATTAAGAAGTGTTGTGAAGATTCAATAAGATATAAAAGACCAAAGCAAAGAAAAAAATCATATACATATTCTTGTGTGTTAGATTTGATGTGTGGAAAGAGGAGATTGAGTGAAAATCTAAAAGGCCTCAACTGACATAAAATTGATAATGTGAGGAAAAGATCTTGTAATCAAGTCATCTAAATCTTGGATCATAACTATTGTTGTTGTGTTGAAACTATTGGAATTGATGTAAAATGCACCTTGCATATATCATATTGTTCGTGAATTTAATTAATGTGGCATAAATTGTAATATTTTATGTTTTTTTAGTGGTGTATTGTGTTATTTTTATGCAAATAAAACCATACAAAGCACAACTTGTAATAATTAAGAGGTCGAAATTCCCAAAGTTGTCATTATCATTGTAGCAATTGTCTAAAAAAGTACATTTAGACATTATAGTTATAAAAAATTCAAAGTGAAAATTTATTTTTATGTGAGTTTGTAATGTAAAATCAATTGTTAATAGTGAGAATCTTTTATATCATTATACAGTCCAACTAATAGAAATATATGTCACGGGGATTATGAAGACAAAGGCATTTGTAATGGCATTGATAGATGTGATACATTTAAGATTAAAATTTATGTTTATTGAACCAACAAAGGGATATATAAATATTCATAAATAAATGATAAACAAATCAATATGATAATATCACATCCAAGGACTTTGTAGCTTATAGCCTATAGGAATGTGATTGCTCAATACAAATTTTCAATTACTTGGTTCCAAATCAATTCCACACCACGTTTAGGCTTGTAACATAGTAAGAAATATTGCCCTTCTTTCAACAAGGGCAATCCATAACTTTTTGGCCATGCCATATAAGCCCAAAGGATGTGCCTTATAGCCTTGTAAAGCCCTGTGGGTGTGTGTTGTTTATGAAAGTGACTCTTAGATCCCCGTCAATGTGGACACTCGTGGTTATTCTTCACATTATGTATCTCAAGATATGTCTAGCCCAATAGCATAGCTAACTTTCCCCTAGTAGGCAGTAAATCCCTACCCTAATGGATATTCTTATATACTGGGATGGTGTGTCAGGATCATGGAGTAAGCATTGCTAGTAATCATGGTTTAAGGGATCACTTGTGTCAATAAAGCCTTAAAAGGGTGATCACCATATGTACTTTTCCTGAAAATATCCCTCTGATCCAGGTATATTTCCCTACCCTACATGTGCCATGTGTCTTACGTATTTTACACTCCCCTTTGGCCTTGGCAATGTATCCTACTAGTCTCACAGTTCCCAATGAATTTGCGTCTCCCAAGGCATCATGCTACATATTTTTTAGGCAAAGAGGGTGTACAAGACTCAATTTTGGGGCAAATGGGCTTTCCATGTGGCATTACAAGCAACTTATTTTAAAGTACAATGATGAAGTGCACAACGAAAATATGACAACCAAGTGACTTGTACGAGCCAAATCAGCACAACGTTCTAGCGATGGTGGCATCTCTAAGAAATTATACCACATGTGGGGTGTAATGTCATAATCTTTGGAGCTATTTTAATGGAGTAAAGGAAGAATATGAGGTTAATATTAAAACATTTGAGCTTAGTGTACAAATTTTGAGGCCCCAAGGGCTAATCATCAAGCATCAAGTATGATTTACTCCATGAAAACATCAATATCCTCCTAATCAAGTTATCCGCTAGAATTTTAAGCAAGTTTAGCAAGTTGAATTCATCAAATAAGGAAAAGGAGGTCCCTCCAAGCTAGACATTGAAGGAATAAATAAGCAATATCCCAAGGGATAAATCAAGCAAAGTAAAGCCAAATCAAATGTCAAATTGAAGTATTTTCTTTCAAAGAAAGGTAATCATGGCAATTATTGGACCAAATAAGGTCAAGCCCTCCTAAGGAGTGAAGAAAGCAAGTTAAGCATGATCAAGGAGGTTTTTCAAGATTCCAAGTATTCCTAAAATTATTTCAAGCCAAATCAAGAGAGAATCCAAGGGAATGTTGCATTCTTAGGAAAATTTATTTCTTCTATGTTTGACTTCAATTTATTTTTAGGGTTTTATGACCAGTTTTTAAACATGAAAATCCGTTCCCATGCTTCATGGAAGTCCCTTGACTTACAATATAGGCATGGACCTTATTTTAAGGCATTTTTGAAGCATAATAAGCATTATTTGAGCCTTATTGGAGCTATTTTTTTTAGGAGTGTCCACCTTTTTCCTAACTATTGGAGGGTCAAACCATGGTCAAATCAAGTGATTGTAGCACTAAAGGAGAGCTAAATTTTCAAGCAAACCAACAATGAAGAAACAAGTGGAAGGTTTGGGCATTAGAATTCAAAACAATCCTTATTGACCTCTTTGTCATAGCATTTTTCCTTGAATTGGGATGTTATTCAATGTAAATTTGAAAATTTAATTTTTTAACTTAGCCTCTAAGCTTTTTGTGGATGGCCAATTACTTATTTTGCGTGAGAGCAGGGAGGAAAGTTTGAAGAGCCTCATCTATAAATATAAGCCTTCTCCTTATTTTCAAATAATTATAAACTTGTTGAGATCTATCAAAATTTGAATTATTGTCATAAGACAAAAGGGTGTGCATGTGAATTCTCTTCTTTTGTTTGGTTGATCAAATATTTTTCAAAGACAATTTTTGGAGCAACACAAAGTTACTACAAGGCTAGGCTAATTGATCCAAGGAATATTGGAGGAGTTCCAGGGTTCATCTCACATCTTCTTCTAATTCATTCAAGGTATTGTTATTATCTCTTGGGATATTATTTGTTCTCCTCTCTAAAGGTAAATAATCTCATCTTCAATAATTATTGATTGTTTGGTTGGAGGATTCTCTTATTGCAAGGTCCTCCTAGTAGAATATTGGTTCCATTACTTGTTGTGATGTTAGAGTTGTATCTTTGATGTTCCACCTAGCATTCCAAAACCTCAAACATTGAGATATCAAATCAAGAGAGGACATAATTACTTGTATTTGACTCTACAGGAAGAAGGATCATATCCTTATTCCAACAATTTGTAATCATTTTATTTACAAAATTATCTTTCAAATTTTCTTATTTTTGTAAATTTCTAGTTATCAGAAAAT
Organism: Pinus taeda; assembly: GCA_000404065.3. Taxonomy (NCBI): domain Eukaryota; kingdom Viridiplantae; phylum Streptophyta; class Pinopsida; order Pinales; family Pinaceae; genus Pinus; species Pinus taeda. Next base: position 55,332 of record APFE031634606.1, read on the forward strand.
ATAAAAACCCTTAAAACAACATATATCTCTAAGAAATCAAAGTATTTCTTATTAAAAACCCAAAAAGAAAATCAATAGTGAATTTCTTCACTCAATTGTGGTTTACGTTACATTTATTGATTATATCAATAATTAAAATCACCATAAATTTTGCAAGTTTGGGAATCCCTAAGGTTGTATGACTCCCATTAATTTTCCCTTTTATTATTGTACTAATTTCATTTCCAAGTGTTTCGGAGCTAATTACAGGCTATAGAAATAATCTACAAGAAGTTGGAAGTGATTGGAGGCAAACTCCTGCCTTGAGATACATGAAAATCAACATAGAATCTATTGTATACATTTAAATTGATCTAAGAGGCTTTTTATTGACTAAATATTGCTATAATATTGATTGTCCAAAGAGATTTGTAGGTTCGATCATTATTTTTGGCTCTATCAATTTTCAACTCTTGTGGTTATGGGCTTATTTATGGGCAGTAGTATTGCAGATGTAGTATATTTCAAACTACTTGTCCAAAATTAGTGTTCTCATTGGAAAGCTCTTTGATAGTACTAACATTTACAACAAATTTCCTTGAGTTTTAGGTTCACTAAAGACTATTTTCAGGTCCATGAAGTGGCCCTATGCTTGTTAGTGTTTGGATTCTTCATAAATATTAAAATTAAAGGTTTGAACAAGTATATTGTCTTCTTAGAGACATATAGAACAGATAGAATGTCTCCATTTTTCCTTCTATTATGGTAAGAAGCTTTAATATTCAATTTGTAGTGTTTCAAGCTCCTTTACTTGGGCGGAAATTGTTTGGGAGCGCAGGGTTCGATCCGGGAACCCTAGGCCTTAGGCCGAGATGATGCAGACGGCGCAGGATCCTGGGTGCTGGCAAACTCAGTGTGCTCTTGGATTCCATTGGGTATTCAGAGAATGAGACAGTTGGGATAAAATATTATCCTGCAGCCTGACGCCGGGTTCAGACGCAGTTTGTTTTGTAGCGAAAAGTTGTTTCCTGGCGGTCTTCTTTTTGAAACTTTTCTTGGTTTTTCCCTATTCTGTTTTCCTCTTCATGGTCATCATCTCTACCTGCAAGCGGTTTCAGCACTCTTTCCGGGTAATGGCTGCGAGGTAGTATAAATTATTTTTACCATGGTAATCCCAAATGAATCGGTGGAGCTTGACCCATCCCCGGAAGATATTCTTTCGGTCTGGGGAAAGGAGATTAATAAGCAGAATATTGATGAGTATTTTGGGAAAGTTGACAGTCAGGTGTCTGCTTCGTATCCGGCAGGAGACTCGTGAGTTCCCAAAACTGTAAAAGATTTGTTGGGCGAGAATTGGGATCTTTCAGGCAATCTCGGTAACATCAGCAAGGACTCTGAGGAGAAAATCCCTCAATCTAAGATAGGTGCATGGGAATCCAAGGTTTTCGCGCCCTCGGTCGGAAAATCTTTATCCCCTTCCAGAGTTTTTTGCCCCACAGGCGGTCTTGAGGACATCATTGTTTCGTCTCAAAACATAGGGATCGGGAGGCCTGTTGGGGGTATTAAAGCAGCAAGGGAAGAGGTAGGTGGTCAAAGACATCCTGCTTCGAGAGTTCTTATTTCAAAAGGCTCTCCTCGGAGGCTAATAGGGACAGAGGGGCTTTCTGCTGGATCTGGGAGGCGCACAAAGCAGGGGCATTCTGCTTCCCCCCTCAGTGCTGGTAAGGGGATTGAGGAAGGATGTTCGGTCGAAGATGAAGTGGGGAGCCCGATAGAAGGGTTGGTTGAATCTCCGGCCAGCCTTGGGGTTGAGCAGTCAGCAGGAATTGGAGATGGTTCAAAAAGGGGCGTCGAGGACCAGAACTCGAAGGTAGGAGTCAAAGGTTTTGAGCCTGAGCCTCAAAAGACAGGGGGGGAAAAAGTTAAACCTCTGAAGAAGAAGCGCTTTGCAAATTTGGTTCTTGGTATGGACGTGCAGGTGGAGGATGTTCTGGATGTGGCAGCGGTCACCCTTGTGGGCAAAATCAGAGGACGGTCTGTTTCAGGCAAATATCTTAGGCAGTGGGCGGAGAGGCAGTGGATGGATTCCCCGGCACCGTCTTTCAAATCAAACACTCTGGTAAAGGGTTGGTTTATGGCTAGTTTTGACAGCAAGGAGGCCATGGAATGGGTTGAGGGGAAGCATTGGGCTTAAGGAAATAGACCTGTCTTTTTTAAAAGATGGTATCCCCTCTTCGACGCCGCAAAAGAAAAGGTGGAAGACTTCCCTTTATGGGTCAGGGCTCCAAATCTGCCCCCTTTCCTCTGGGCGGATTCTGTGTTTAAATCTATAGGAAATCTCCTGGGTATATTCCTGGATGCTGATAGATCCTTCCTCCATTCTTATGAAAAAGCAGTGGCAAGGATTTTAGTAAGACTCAATCCGAAGGAAGGCTTGGCGGAATCAATTACGGTGCAGTACAAGGATTATGTTTTCGAACAGCCACTGGATTATGAACTTCTTCCTTTTCGTTGTCATCGATGCCATGAATATGGGCATCTGGTGAGGGATTGTCCAATGGGAAAGAGAAGAAGGCGGCCTCATCAAAAAGAAAAGGAGTGGGAGGGCCCATTGAGGAATGTTGAAGATCCAGTGGCGGGGACTGCGCCAAATGAAAAGCCTATGGAAAGCCATTTTTATCAGACAGCGGAGGAAAAGCCTCAGGAGGATAGGGACCCGACTCATGATTCAGATGTCCAGCCGAACCTGGATTTGCCTCTTGATGCACCGGCCATCGTTACTGAAGATGCACCTGTCGGAAAGTTGATCCCCTCAAATTCTTCGGCCTTAAATTCTGATCCATTTGTCGGGTGCAGGCATATGGTAAAAAACTGTTATGATGTAAAGCAAAATATTGAAAATTTTGCATCTGATACCCCCTCCTTAAATCTGAACTGTGAGGATTACCCATTGGAAGGCCAGGGCCACGGTCTCTCCTCTGTTGGCTGTCATTATAATCTCAGATCCCTTAGTAAGAAGTCTGCTGGTTCGGATGAGGTTATGGATACTGTTGGTGGATTAGGAGCTGAGGTTACTAAGAGTATATCGAAGAAAGGTAGAGGTCGAAAATCCCTTCTTTCAAAAGCTCAAGTTAAAGCTGTTTTTGATGTGGCTGATGGGAAATAGATGTCTATTACCGGGGCGCTTAGAGCAACAAAATCCCCTGAGGCGGTTAAGAAATGATTTGTCTTTCTTGGAACTGTAGGGGGTTAGCTAGCAAGCCCAAAAAACTGGCTTTAAAAGACCTTATTTCTCGTCACAATCCAGATATTGTTTTCCTTCAAGAAACTCTGGGCAAAAGCACTGATTTTGAATCTGCTCTCCACTCTCTCTTTCCGGGATGGGTTTTCATATGATGCCTCTGGTCATTCGGGAGGGCTTTCTGTTGGTTTTAAGGAAGGCAGACTGAAGTTGTTAAATTTCTGGGGTTTACCAAATGTTCTGGGTATGGAGATCGTTTCCACAGATTTTGACTTTCCTCTTCTGTTTGTCAATGTCTATGGCCCCTGCCAGGGTAGGGTTCCTTTTTGGAACGCCCTCCTCTCAAAAGGCCTGATAAAGGATAAAAATCTGATAATTGGGGGAGACCTTAACTTCTCACTGGGGATTGCTGAAGCTTGGGGGCCTTTGGCAAGGGAAGATCCTCTGACAGACTTTTTCTCAAATGCTCTTCTTACTCATAAGCTGATTGATGTAAATATCATAAAAGCAAAACCTACGTGGAGGAACCGAAGAACGGGGGAGGATAGAATTGCAAAGAGATTGGATCGGTTTCTTATCAGTGAAAGGTTGGCCTCCAATATTCCTTTGTTCAGGCAATGGGTCGGTGAAGGGGGAAACTCGGACCATTTCCCCATCTTGTTGGAATTCTCCAGACCTCCTCCAAAGCCGGCTGCTCCGTTCAAATTCAATGCCTCATGGCTTCAGGAGGACTCTTTCAATAAACTTTTCCGTGATACTTGGAGTCATTGGGGTTTGGGTCATTCGGGGAATAAAGGAGCTCTTCTCATGGAAAACTTAAAAAGGCTTAAGAAAGCAACCATAGAATGGGCTTCAGCTAGAAGGAAAAAACAAATTGAAGACCTGGTCAGGATTGATGAGGCCCTTGGTGCGCTTGAAGCCCCTGAGGCTGATGCTTATGCTACTCAGGAGTCGAAAGAAAGAATTCTGGCACTAGAAAAGAGTAGGGCTAAAATTCTGATGGATAGGGAAGAAGAATGGAGATTGAAAAGCAGGGCTATCTGGCTGAAAGCGGGGGATGAAAATTCAAAGTTCTTCCACAATTATGCAAAGGGTCGGAGGAATGCAAACACCATATGGAAGCTGAAGGACTCTGAAGGCAGAGTGGCCTCATCTTTTGAAGAATTATCAATTATGGGCAAGAACCATTTTCAATCTCTCTTCTCTGACCCTGGGGGGATATCTTTAGCTGAAATTATCATAACAGCCCAAGCTTTCCCTCGTTTTGTGGAGGAGGGTGATGTTGAAGACCTTTTCAGAGAAGTGACTAAGGAGGAAGTAGAAAGTATAATAAAATCTATGGCTAAAGATAAAAGCCCAGGGCCAGACGGTTGGTCCATAGAGCTTTTTTCCCACTTTTTTGAATCAATTGGAGCAGAACTTACTGAGGTCGTGGAGGAATCAAGGAAGAAAGGTGAAATATATGGGTCGTTTAACTCCACTTTCATTGCCCTCATTCCTAAAAAAGAGGACGCGGTGTATTTTGAAGATTTCAGGCCTATATCGCTGTGCAATACTATTTACAAGATCATTGCAAAAATCATTGCGGTACGCCTGAAACCCTTCTTATCCTCTTGTATTTCGAAGGAGCAATTTGGTTTCCTGGACGGTCGCCAGATTCATGAAGCTATCGGGGTAGCACAGGAAACTATCCATAGTTTAAGGCAAGCAACCAAAAAGGGGGTTGTGCTCAAGATCGATCTTTCCAAAGCCTATGACAGGATCAGCTGGACATACTTAAGGATGCTTTTGACGCATCTAGGCTTCAAGGTGGAGTTTATTAACTGGATCATGGGATGCATCTCAAATGTAAATTTTGTTGTTCTGATAAATGGGGCTGCTTCCCAATTTTTTAAAAGCCAAAGAGGTCTTCGACAAGGATGCCCTCTCTCTCCCCTACTTTTCCTCCTAGCAGTAGAAGGACTAAGTAGGTTGATCTCAAGTGCCAAGAGTTCAGGTTTTGTCAAAGGTTTGGAAGTTGTTGTTAACCTGTTCATAACTCATCTTCTTTTTGTTGATGATATTCCCTTATTCACAAATGGGAACATAAATGAAATTAAAGAGATTAAAATCATTATTGATCTGTTCCTGAAAGCTACAGGGCTCCAAATAAATGAAAGGAAGTCTCAGCTTATTTTCGAGGGTCTCAGTAGACAAGAAGAGATCCTAATTGCATCTCACTTGCCTTTCGGAACCTGTAATATGGAGCAGCCGTTTAAATATCTTGGCTTTTGGTTAAAACCATCCTCTTATAGAAAGCAGGACTGGACTTGGCTGGTGGCAAAAATCGAGCAAAAAATCTCCCATTGGAGTTTCAAGTGGTTATCGCGGGCTGGTAGACTTACTCTGGTAAATTATGTCCTTCAGGCTATTCCGGTTTTTTGGGCTGCTTTGACTTGGATCCCAAAAGGGATTCTCTATAAAATCAAGAATATTTGTAGCAGGTTTCTATGGTCTGGGGCTAAGGAGGATATTGTTCTTCCTTGGGTGGCCTGGGATAAAATTGCCAGACCAAAAGACTGGGGTGGATGGGGTTTAAAAAATCCTTTTGATTTCAGTCAATCCTTGGCAGCAAAGTCAGGATGGAAAATTATAAATTCAGAGAATCTCTGGACCAGAGTGGTTATGAGAAAGTATATTGATCCTACTCCTCTTGAAGAATGGATTAGATGCCCAAACAAAAAAGGCAGGAACTGTTCAGTTATTTGGAAAGCTACTACAGAGGCTTTTAAGGTAATTGAACAAGGTCTGGCTTGGCGTGTTGGGAATGGTGAAAGTGTGAGAATTGGTAGGGACCCGTGGGTGGGGTGCAGTGAAGGGTTTTCTCTACCACCTGATTTGCTCAATCACCTGGTCGAGAAAGGAATCAAGAGTTTAAATCAGATAGCAAATATGGACCAGTCATCTATATGGGGGCAGTCTTGGAAAGGTGAAGTTGATCTTGGCTTAGATCTCATTTGGAGGAATGAATGGCAGCTTTTTCTTCAGGAGCTCAGAAGATCGAATGTTAGATTAAAGGACCAACCGGATTCCCTGGTTTGGGCTCATGCTGAGACAGGTTTATATTCTCCTAAGGCTGGGTACAATTTTTTGATGAAGAAAAAAGGATGGGACCCCCCTGTTTGGTGGGCTAAGCCACTGTTTAAGCTCAAGTGTCCCAAAAAAACCAGGATCTTTTTCTGGTGCGCGTTAAAAAATAAGATCCCTACTTGGGAGATCCTCCAATCTCGCTTTAAACAGGGTCCTGGTAGATGCCCTCTTTGTCTTGAAGCATCTGAATCCATTCATCATCTGTTTCTTGATTGTCCTTTTACAAGACAAGTCTGGAATGAAGTGGAAAAGCTTTTAAACATCAAATTGAGGTGGGAAGGGGTTGATTTGTCCACAGCCTGCGAATATTGGTGGAATCATTTTAATGTGAGGAATCTGAGAAACTTGCCCCCCATCATTTTCTGGGGTATTTGGATCGCCAGAAATTGTAGTATCTTTAGAGAAAAATCCACCCCAGCGGCAGCCATTGCGATCCAAAGCTCTGCCATCCTCGCCAGCATCCCTGAGCCGGATGGTCCCTCAAAAATTGATCATCAGAAGGAGCTTTGCATTAGAGACGGGATCCCATGGGCGTTTTTTGACGGGGCTGCCCAAAATAATATCACTGGCGCTGGGATTATTATCCACATTAGTCCCTCTCACTCGCTAAAAGCATCGGTGGGACTCGGGATGGGTTCAAATAATTTTTCAGAACTCTCTGCTTTAAAATTTCTGTTGTGCTGGCTCATTCACAAAAATATCCTTGTTGTTCAGATTTATGGAGACTCACTGAATGTTGTTAACTGGGTCATTGGGAGATATAGATGCCAGCATTATATGTTGTTGCCTTTATTAGAAGAAATCCAAAACTTAAAATTGTTGTTTAATGTCTTTTCCATCGACCACATATACAGGGACAGGAATGAGGAAGCGGACAACCTTTCTAAAATTGGTTTGCTTCAAGCTGTGGGCACTTGGAGAATAACTGAGCAGATCCAGAGCCAGATCCGTGTGTCAGATCTTCCTCCATACTCTTAATGGCTTTTGTCAATCATATGCTCTAGTTTATCAGCGTTCTTATTCGATCCTGGGCGCATGAACCTGTGTCATCCTTCTGCTGACTGCTCTGTTCTGAAAGAGCGATTTTTTGTTTCTGGGCGCATAACAAATATGTGTCATCCTTTTGCTGACTGCTCTGTTCTAAAAGAGAGATTTTTTTGTTTCTGGGCGCATATTAAAATGTGCCATCCTTTTGTTGTTTGCTCTGTTTTTTGAAAGAGCGTGTCATGTTCTTTTTTTCCTTGCCTGTATGTTGGCGCTTTTTTTTGGGTTGTTTCTCCTATTGGAAGGAGACCCAGGATCTTTCCGGATTGCAGCTCCTTTGGTATGGCTGTTCAGGCCGGGTACAGGAGTCTATGCGAGCTTGTAGATGTGCTACTGTTTCATTCTCAGTAGAGCTTAATTCTCCTTCTCACGCAGTTTCTGCAGAATGTTCACACATTTACTTTGTAACTTTTTTACCCCTTATAAAAAAGTTCGGTTTTTTTCTTTGGAAAAAAAAGCTCCTTTACTTAACATATTGAATAATTTCACGATGTTGATATGCAATATTCATTCGATGTTATATCATAAATTAGATTAGAATTTTGTCATTTAACTAACTCTTACCTTTTCCATAGACTCCATAAAGGCACTGGTCTAATATTTCTTTGTTTGAGTTGTGTAGAGATATTGCCTATGGCATTTAATGAGAGTTGGCCTAAAGTGAAAGGAATACATTGAGGTGACAATGGGTGTACTCCTAATCGTGCTAAGTGTAGTAGTATTGGTTGAACCTTGCCAACGCTATTAATTTGAATGGTAAGAGAAACATACATGACAAGGCTAGAATGAAGGTTGAAATTTACTACACCTTATACTACATAAAATATGCCCATACTATTTTGCAAGTGGACTAACCATGGCATAAAATTCACATATTTGAGTTAGTATGAGCACAAGTTGAGTAAATATCACATTTTTTAACATGTTTGACTCTGGATTTTTCTAGATCAAATTTTTTATACTTTTTCCATGTTAGTTATCAAGCATCAACAATGGAAGAGTGTCTAGTTTACATTGCTATGAATCTATTATCACTTAATTTGGAATATCTATTTGTCACATTTTCTATTATTTTCTCAATATGGAAGTCTAGTGCAACATTATCTCTGCATTCTCGTGTTGTTGGAATTTGATATTTGACATGGTGTAGCCATTTTTCAATGATAATTGCTAAAACTTTGCATCCTGTCATTTTATGCAACTCAACTATATTTTTATAAACACATTTTAAACATGTTTTTATTTTCTATACTCCAAATATTGGTGTATTTTAAAGTTTTAGTTAGTGCATTTTCCATAAATCTTGGACATTCATAGTGTTATCACTCAGAAGTTTTCCCTAGAAGTTATCAAAAGAAGGAATAATCTGCGGTAACCACAAACCAATCTTCAGACTTAGGTTCTAGCCAACCTAAGTCTAGAGAGAGCTCTCTCTTAATAATTTAACTTTGTTTGGGTGAGGATTTAATGCTAGTTCTTAATGTTCATAAGGTTTTGACTTTGGTTGGGTGGTGGAATTCTAGGAACAGATGGATAGAGCTAGTTTCTTCAAACCATTGGGCTATGGAGTCAATAAAAGGATAGCATAACTGGATCAGATCATTAAAGGGAATGTTCACAGGGTAGGTTAGCAAAGCAAAAGGAAAATCTTCAAGGGCTGATGGATGGAATGGTTCTAACTAGGGTGAACGGCACTTAAGAATCCTTGGACCGGGATCAGAATGAGGAATAGAGGGTGATCATCAACAAAGGGAAATTAAGAATCCTTTGCTAAATAGACCAAAAGGAAAACTACAGAAGCTAAGGAGTAGCTAAGAATTCCCTAGCTAAGATAGTTTAACAGAAAACATTAAGAATGTAAACAGTCAAAACAAAGTGCATTTAAGCAAGTTCTGAAATATCATTCCTAGTTTAACATTCAGATTTGATAGAAACACATATGATTATTAAGAAACATAAGGAAAAACAATAATACACATGACAGAATACTTATTTGATTTTCGCTTTACACGGGAATCCTGAAAAATATTTGAGCTTTATTCCATGATCCAACAAGTTGATCCAGTTTTTTGATACAATAGAACTTTGATTTGAGAGAAAAGTCTACAGAAATGTCTTTGAATCCACACCAAATACTTCGAAATGTGAAGTATTTATACAAAAAATAATTACAAAATATCTCATAACAGTTTGAGATTTAATTTAGGAAATAAAAATATCTTCAAGCATAAAGATAGAGATAGATGGAAAATTGCATCATGATGTCCCTTTTATTGTGGCAGTGTTGGTTGTTGTAGTTGAGTTGTGGACCTTTAAGCTAGCTGGTAGTTTTACATTGGCATCTTCATTTCGATCATTCACTAATACCCTTTGACTTTGCTACTCTTTGTAGCATAAAAACTATGCTGAAGCACGAAGGACTGATAACTTGAAAACTTTAATGTTAAAATACATAGAAGGTATTTAAAAATAATAATTCATTATTATATAAAAATGTATAAGACGATATGAATGTACAATGAGGACCCTGCTTTTTATACCTCAGCAGGCAACCTTTCATGAATGGGCATGTCTTTTAGACATGCCTTTTCACTTAATTTAATGACTATTTAACCTAAATAATATTTAATTATTTAATATATTATATGTATTTTACTTATTTAATTTGTTATGAATTATATTCATAACATAGCCTTTCCCTTTGGAAGCTTTGTCCTCAAAGCTTTATACGTTGGGGTTTTCTTCTCTTTAGTGGTTGTCGTTCTTGTCATCGATTCGTCATGTAGCTTATCAGTACTATTTCCTTGGATTTTTTTATTTTTTATAAAGTTATAATTTATATATAAGATGTAATTATATAACTTATATGTAAATTAACTTTATTATTTCTTATCAAATCGTCAACTGTTCAACAACCACGATGCTTCGTTTGACCATTTTACGGATCTTTAGCAGGCATCCGAACAAGGAAGCATGGGCCTTTGAAAACGACAGCTCTCTCATTCAGCCCACAACACACGTAAATAGCCTTGGTCAACGTGTCCACTTCTTCTTATGCCATCTTCCCTATCTATTGTCATGCTCTTTCTAAATGGCGACAAGCCTTATCAGAATCTTCAGAGCTTTCCTGGCTCTCATAGAGAAATAAGCCCTTGAATCTGGGATCCCAAGGACAGGCGACCAGTAGTTCGGCGGGGGAAGATTTATAGCACGACCCAGATGTCTGCATCTAATTTTGAAAACCACCACTGGACATCCCGTGAAGGCAAATTCAATGTTCTTTAAACTGTTGACCAAATCCATCTTGGAATCGACGATGAGTTTGGCCTCCTTGCACTTTCCTAGGGTATCTTTCTTATTTTCTAGCGAATTTTTCGTTTCTCTCACAACTGTGCTAACGGCAATGAGAGTGCTTTGAAAACCCATGAAATCGTTGAAGCCGTTCCCGGGGGTGGTGACTGGGACGCGATTGTCGATTCTATCGACGACTCGATGCTACAATGAATACCATGTGAGGTCTCTGAATTCATTGGTTGCTACAAAAGGTAGGATCTCATCTTCAAGATCGATGTCGCCCTTCACCACATTGGTTACATTGTGTTTGAATTGAGACTCCAATGCCAATGTCACCTTTGATATGACTCCCAGGACTCTGAGAGAGACCTTGGCCGCATTGAGATCAGGATCTTCTTAGCTAAGTGTAATGACCTTCGCATACCCTTCCCCTTGAGAGGCGGGAACCACTAAACGCATCGATACCACATAGTCGTGCATGGCTCCTCCCCTGTGCCAGAGAGAGCTCCCATGAGACCCCGTGTGTTCTTTCTATTTTTCATCTGGAACACTTCCCATCTCCACAGTGTTATTGATACAATCCTTCATTTCCAAATACGCTTTCTCAAAAATTATTAGCCCAACGTGGTTATTATCTTAATCATTTTATTTTTCAGGTTCTTTTGCAATATATTCCTCTTCACCATCGTCAATGTCATCTAGATCATCATCATGATTGATATCCTTTTCATTTTCATCATTATGTATCACATCTTCTTATTCATTATCATTATTCTGAACAAAATCTTCTTGATCTATATCAACATCATCAAAATCATTATCTTGGTCTAGATAATCCTCATTCTCATCACGATCAACTTTATTTGAATCCTCACCTAGATCATCTCCCTTATTATTGATCTTGTTTCGACATTCTTTAACTTTTGCAAAAGATTTTTCTAGTCGTTGAAATTTCTTTTTGAATACTAAATTGCTCAACACATTCAGGATGTGAACGCAATAGCACATTAAGCTGTGAACAACGTTCGAAGACTTGCAGGATTATATCGTGTGTCATGGCTTTGATACCACTATAGCATAAAAACTATGCTGAAGCACGAAGGACTGATAACTTGAAAACCTTAATGTTAAAATACACAGAAGGTATTTAAAAATAACAATTTGTTATTATATAAAAATGTATAAGATGATATGAATGTACAATGAGGACTCTGCGTTTTATACCTCAGCAGGTGACCTTTCGTGAATGGGCATGTATTTTAGACATGCCTTTTACTTAATTTAATAACTATTTAACCTAAATAATATTTAATTATTTAATATTAATATTTATTTTACTTATCTAATTGTTCTGAATTATATTCATAACACTCTTTGACCTTGTTGATCTATCTTCTACCCGTTTCATCTGGCTGCCTTCAGATTTTTAATGGTAACTTATAATAAATCTGTCATTTTTTCCCACCATTCATCCTCAAGTAACTTTGCTTTTAACATTCTTCTGTATATTTCTTCTTCTTCTGTATACTTAGAAAAATTGGGATTAGTGACAAACAAATGTTTCAGCTGATGCCCTAAAAAGAAAAGTTTTCAAAAGTGTCATGTAGTACTTTCCCTGTAGGCAAGGCTTTGATACCTGAAGTACTGGCTTGTTCCTTAGCCAATTTCCTAAGTCTGTCAGTGTAGTCCAATTGGGTCATGAGTTTATCATGGATGACCATAGGACTGGGAAGGCCTTTGTCCCTCAAAATTTGAAATTTGGCGATAAACCTATCAATGACCACCTGCATGTTATGGCATTTTTCTTTTAAGTTGACCATGAGGTTTCTTTTGGAAAGAACCTTTTTGACTTCTAGGATGGCTTTGGTCCTATCCTCTATACCAAGCTCATTCAGCTCATGTATGTTCTTGATGTTCAGGAAGTGGATGAGTCGATTGACATCCTCAAGCATATCACCCAATTCTTCATTTATTTTTTGGATAGCTCCAGTAGCTACCTTTACTAGTTCTGTTTTCTCAAATATAACTTGAATTGATGGTCAAATATCATTGACAGAGTCAATGATAGGCCCAGAGCATTTCTTTGATCTATCCTAGTGGTTTCTGTAATGTCAAATCTTTCTCTAGGACTTTAATTTTCTCACCCATCCTTAGGGCTTTCTGTGTTTCTTCTCTTTGTTGAATTTGGGCAAGCTTATAGTTAGTTTCTAAGCTTACCACTTTCTCCTTTAACCTAATTGTTCTGAATTATATTCATAACACTCTTTGACCTTGTTGATCTATCTTCTACCCGTTTCATCTGGCTTCCTTCAGATTTTTAATGGTAACTTATAATAAATCTATCATTTTTTCCCACCATTCATCCTCAAGTAACTTTGCTTTTAACATTCTTCTGTATATTTCTTCTTCTTCTGTATACTTAGCAAAATTGGGCTTAGTGACAAACAAATGTTTCAGCTGATGCCCTAAAAAGGAAAGTTTTCAAAAGTGTCATGTAGTACTTTCCCTGTAGGCAAGGCTTTGATACCTGAAGTACTAGCTTGTTCCTTAGCCAATTTCCTAAGTCTGTCAGTGTAGTCCAATTGGGTCATGAGTTTATCATGGATGACCATAAGACTGGGAAGGCCTTTGTCCTTCAAAATTTGAAATTTGGCGATAAACCTATCAATGGCCACCTGCATGTTATGGCATTTTTCTTCTAAGTTGACCATGAGGTTTCTTTTGGAAAGAACCTTTTTGACTTCTAGGATGGCTTCGGTCCTATCCTCTATACCAAGCTCATTCAGCTCATGTATGTTCTTGATGTTCAGGAAGTGGATGAGTCGATTGACATCCTCAAGCATATCACCCAATTCTTCATTTATTTTTTGGATAGCTCCAGTAGCTACCTTTACTAGTTCTGTTTGCTCAAATATAACTTGAATTGATGGTCAAATATCATTGACAGAGTCAATGATAGGCCCAGAGCATTTCTTTGATCTGTCCTAGTGGTTTCTGTAATGTCAAATCTTTCTCTAGGACTTTAATTTTCTCACCCATCCTTAGGGCTTTCTGTGTTTCTTCTCTTTGTTGAATTTGGGCAAGCTTACAGTTAGTTTCTAAGCTTACCACTTTCTCCTTTAACCTTTTGATCTATGTTGCTTGGATGGACATCTCCGCCATGGCTTTTACTAGCTCTGTTGTTTTCTCTGTAGATGTGCCTACTACTGTAGACTCAGTTGTGATTGGCAGTGTTGTGGTAGGTGGAGCTGTTGGTGCCAAAGGTGTTGCCAATGTAGAAGGAATTGCAGTTGTTACTGTGGGAATGGCAGTTGTGGAAGTTGTTGCCAGGTCACTTTGTTTGAACTGAATCAAAATTTCCAGCTCCTTCTCTGTCTCTTTTAATTGGTCACTTAGCTTTAGGACCAAGTCCATGAGCTCTTCATGTCCTTTTTGTGCCTCCAAGACTTCTATTGTTTGTGGGCGATGCAACTGGGGGCTCTTGAGTTGCTTCTTCAGAGCAGCTATATCATCATTCTTCTTCTTTATTAATTTTTCAGTGTCCTTTACATCTTTGGGATCGTGTCCCAACTCAATGATGAAGTCCTCTAAGGACTTGATTCTAGTATCTTTTTGGCCTGTGAAGAGGCCTTCTCCAATTGGAACTGAGTTGATATGTTATTCAGGGAGTTTTGCAATTGGTGGGCAACGATGGTTTTCCCTGTCAAGGTGGAGTAAAGCATCTCCCGTATCTGCTTATGCAGCTCAATCTGGTCAATAGGATGAATGTCCTTTGCCAGTACTTCGAAGTCTATCTTTTTGAATTCTGTTTTTGTTCTTGGTTGCTAAGTAGTAGGCTTCATGAATGTCATTTGCATCTTCCCCTCTTTTCCGTCATAGGCTGACATATGCCTTGTTTAATTGGTAGGGGCCATATTTAAGTGTTGTGCATAAGTTTGGGCTTTTAGCATCTCATTTTGGACTTTTATGTCCTTGTATCTTTCTCTGATGTCTTGGTCTCTATCAACTAGCATCTTGAATGAAGACACTTCAACACTCTGATGCCTTTCCAACATCTGAGTGTGTGATGTGGAAGGTTCTAGTGTGCCCCCAGAGGGAGTAGCATGCCTGCTTCCTTCTCTTTCTGTGCTGGTGGCCCCAACTATTTCTTCTGTGAATTCCTGTTCAGAGACAGGATTTATCCTTTGTCTTTTAACCAGGCTAGTTTTTGCATAGGCCTGTGATGTGGCTTTGCCTGAAGTAGTGGCCTCTTCCCTATTTCTTTTGAGGTTTTTCTCCTCATTTAGAGGAGTTTGCAAGATCGAGGGAGTAATCATGATGGGCTCTTGTATACCTGTTTGAGTTAGCTCCTCTGATAGGTCTAGTTGTTCTGACTCTTCTTGTACCTGGAATTCTTCTTCTACATGTGATTCACTTTGTGCTTGAAATTCTCCTTGTGTTTCTGATTCACATGGTACTTGTAGGAAAGAACCTTCATCAAGTTGTTTCTCTAGATCAATCAGTGTGTTTTCCATAGCAACTTCAGTACTATCTCTATCCTCTAAAGTGTTTTCCACCCACTCCAATTGGTTGGCATATTTTTCTATTTCAGGGATTCTGTGATGGATATAAGGAGCCATCTTGTTTTTCTGTCTTCTGTTGCATATGAAGTCCAAAGGATCATATCTCCATATGAAGCTTTGTTTTAGATTTAGTCTCCAAAGGATTTGCTCTACTTCCTTTCCAGCTTCTCGATTATTACACACAAATGGGCCTAGTTGATCTTTGATTCTGAGTTGGGCCTTCTTTTTGGCTTTAACAAAATGTATCTCATCTGAATTGATTATCTGCCTATAGTACTCCAAAGAAAATAACTTCATTGGGAGGTATCTAGGTAGTTTATATGGGGCCAACTCACAGCCATAAATCCTAATTTCAGTGTGATTTTGGTACAAATACCAATCTCCCACTTTGTGTTGTTTTGAAAGCTGCAAGATCCTCCTGATATCTGAGCTAATTCTTGGAGGAGGGCTACCTATCAACATTGTTACTATAGGATGAACAAAAGTATCTATGAAGTCTGTATATGGATATGGGAGTCATACTTATGGATCAAAAGAGTCCAGAAAACCACTGACCTAGGGTGACCTTTTGTATCAAGCTTTTGGAGAGTAAAGGGGAACTTGTCAGCTTGGTAATATAGGAAAAGGTGGTACGAAACTGAGGAATACTTGAATACTCTCTCATTACTCATCCTAAGAAATTGGTCATGCATTCTATCAGCTATGAACTTAGCATAATCATACATGATAGCAGGAGGCTGTCATGGAGTGAAAATGGACATGAAAGCTAAAATGATTTCATCTATATACTCACTAATGGTATAGCCTAGGATACTAGATATCATTGCTACAATGTCTTGGCCAAATTTGGAAAATATGGTATATACATATGGGGGAGGATCTTTTGGAATATGTTTTGCTTCTACAATAAAAGTTTGGAACATTTTAACAAGCTTTACAGTGGTTAGCTTTGGGAATTGGTCCAATAGATCTCCAATAGAAATTGGGGTTAGGTTTTGCCCTGGTTGTAGTTGCAGCATTTCATTGATTGACTCAACAGTGATGGTGAAAAGTATGGTTTGGTCGGGGGACATCACTACTTTTTTACTGGGGATGTAGTTTGTATGGAAATAATGGACAATTTCTAGAAATATGTTCACCTCAAGGAATTGACACTTGGGCAAATTAGAAAATTAGACTCCCAAAGACCTATTTTATCAGCATGGTTTAGGTATTGGTCTCTGTATCGGCAGTATAATTTGAGATGGGATTCATGGACAGAGATGTCCTTGATTTGGAAATCTTTATCAGTAAGGGGAAGGTGGTCCAGGTCCAAGTGAGGAGTGGAAATTGGTCTGACATCCATGGCAATTGGTGCAACGATTCTCAGTTCTTGTGAATTTGAGAATGGGGGAGGTAAATTATCAGTCTTATAGGGCAAAGGTGATTCAATTCTAGGTAGGTTTAAGTTACTAGAGTTTCTCTTTAATTTCAATTAAGAACACTCAGCAATTGGCTCTAAAATTGACAGGTTTTTCAATGAATTATGGTTTAAATACCTGGAATTTGAAGAAAACTGGGTCTGAATTGGGTAACTGGCAACTGTGAACAGTTGAAATGGCTACGAGCATGTTGGAAGGCAGTCTGGGAGCTTTATAGCGTCTTCACGGTGCAATTGTACATGGGTTGACAGCTTGGATGTTCACAGGTGCGTGCATGGAAGTTCATAGTTAAGCAAACGATAAAAACAATAATTTGGGGTTTTTTTAGCTTCATGCGCGAAAATCAATTTGGCTGGTACAGGTGTCCAGTGGTCGTTTGTCGCGTAGCAGGGTGAACAATGGTTGTTTTGGCATGTAGCGAGCTGGCGGTAAGTGGCTTACTTCACACAGCTTTTGGGCGCTTGGCAGTATTCGGGGGAGGTCGCCTAATTCCATACATTGAGCGCCATGTCGCCTCGAGGGCCTAGCAGAAAATAGCCCTTTTCGAGCAAGTAACGTTCAGATTTTGGGCCCTTCCGAAATCAACACAGGCCATCAGATGGGGAGGGGCGAGATCGTGTGGTGGTCGGGCGATGGAGTTGCATGGAAGGTAATGGGGGGGCCTAGCGGGCGTTTAAGCATGACGGTTTTGGTTTAATGCAAGATTAAGGCGGGGGTTAAGGTATTGGGCGGGATTTAATTGGGTTTTTTAACTAACTTAATCGAGGATCGATTAATTAGTGGGTCTGAAGTAGAAAAACTTAATTTATATAATTAAACTAGGGTGGGATTAATTAATATTGTGAGAGTTAATATATATACGGGAAACGGGTTTTTTATAGGGATTTAATAAATAAATTAGTAATGTAGTCAAATAAGCGAAAAAGGGGCACAATATCCCAAATATATGATATCTTGTGTTTTAATGCTTTCTAATAATCACATAAAGACTTAGGATATAGTGTTTTTATGAGTTTTTGATATGAAAATGAGTTATGTGGGGGGATGAACACCTTTCCTAGATAAATAATTTAACCTTAGGAAAAGAGTATTATTAGAAAAAATGAATTAACTGAAAGGGGGAATGAATGTTTATGAGGGAGTTTTAGTACTTATTGCCTATAAGTCATTGAATCAAGGGTCTAGTCCCTCCAAAAGTCAAAGAAATGCTTTAAGCCTCTTTGACTTAGGGTTTTTAAGTACTTTGAACTTTATTGTGGGAAATTAGTTAAGTAAAAAAGTGAAATGAATGAGGGAAATTAATTAATTGACTTTGATATCCATCTGCATGCTTGAGTGCCCATTCACATTTGAAATACATGTTGAAAGATAATAAATGTGCTTTTGCCTAGTCAATCATCACACTTTCTGCAACTTTTCTTCTACTTACCCACCTACTCATCCTACCATTTTTACTTCTCTTTATTAGGGTGCATTTGAACTAGCAAACCCTTATTAAACATTTTTTTTCTCTTTAGAATATCAAACTAACTAAATCTAACCTTATTACATCCAAGGGCTCAGATTAAATAGTTGAGCTCCTTTTATTTACTCTACCTATCTAATTATCTGCCAAGATTAAACAGTTTGGTCATATATTTATTCTCTATCTATAGACATGAAATTGAAACATGAAATAGCCAAGTTTTAAACATTTTGACTATCATGGATTGTGGGAAAGGTTACAAACTACACACAATCATTTATTATGCATAAAAGTAAATAATAGTGGCATTTTGGCTTGCTCGCTTTCATGGTCTTTTTCTTTTCTTGGGGTTCATATTTTTCATCTTTTTTTACCTTTTTGTTCTTTTTGTCCTTTGATTATTGTTTTAGGACATACCCTCTTTACATTTTTTATTTTTTTGAATACGAAAAACATTTGCAGAAAACAAAGGTATGTACATATTACAGGTTTAATCTCAGTCATTCAAAAATTATGACTCCTATTGGTATAGGAACCTAACAGACAACAACATGTTTTTTTTGCAGTTATTGCCATTTCAGAAAAGGAAAAATTTGCTCTAGAAGATGTTACATGCATATAAAAATTTTGCTATGACATGGATATTAAAGATAATAAAAATAGTTTACAAACAAAGGGATCTTATACACCAATTTGGTGTCTAGCTTGGTCGTAACCTTCAAATTAAATTATTATTATTATTTTATAATATAAATGATAATGTACACCAATTTATCACTTTAAACAATTCATGCAATGTAAAATTAAGTGCATTCTAAATTCTTAACCATCATATGATATTACTTAAGTGCAAGGTAGAAAGTCAAAAATTTTCTATAATTATTTGAGTTTTCATACATCCATTTCTCTCGTGGACATAAATATACTATCATTGGAATGGTAGCTTCACGCTAACTTTTCTATATGGTTCCTATGAAAATGAGGTGTAACAAAATATACCCAACATTCAACTAAGATGTCACTTAGAGCAAATGTGATATGTAAAACTCCTTGGATATTCTAATGATCAACTAACCAAAATGTATTTACAACTATAACTACAATGAACCGATGTTTCACTACATGACCAATATTTTGTATTTTCAATGTTTTCCCAAAAACGAAAACATATCATTCAAATTCTTTAACTACTATAAAGTTAGAAAAAAAAACAGACTACAATAGTAATATATATTATTTACCCAAAGAATATGACGTAGGAAACCCCAAAAAGAAATGTAAGACCATTGTTTATCTTTTATAGTGAAGACTACAATATAGAATACAAAGAAAACCAAGCTCATTACAAAGCTTTGAGACACTATGCTCTCTCTCTCTCTCTCTCTCTCTCTCTCTCTCTCTCTCTCTATGTGCGCGATGTTAGTATTCCCTACATGCTCATTGCTTTATACTATCTTCGTGTGATGTTAGTATTCTCTACATGCTCACTGCTTTATACTATGGAACAACAATGTTAACTAAAGAAAGTGAACATTTTTCTATCCTATTGCTAGGGTTTTGATAGCTAAAATTAGGTTTAGGCCTACGGTTTCAGAATTGTCTGAAAAATCTTCATGATGCTTCTAGAAGTCTCTAGTGGCTTCTCACACAATACTAACTCCACATGAGGGGAGCATTGTATGCTTACAAAGCATCTATTTAGACATGTGGGGAATAATTGGGCCATTACCTTGTTGAAAGTTAACTTTACACAAACTCTATTTGGCAAAAATGATTCACTATTGGAAAGCTATAGGGTGTAGTAAAGACCTCATCAAATCTATCGATGTAGTTTTTAGTGTATGACCCAAACCAGCCCCTTTAGATCCCAAATTATTTCTTGTTCCAAAGCAATAATAAATTGGTAATTAAGTAGATCCAATTTGGATCAATATGCCAAAGATGTACATCAATTGAGATGAACTGTCAACTGCAATACTCAATATTGTAAAACATAATGGTTCCAGCGTAAAATGGATGGCAACATAATAAATACCACCAATGATCAATTGAGGGGGGAGAAGGGAATTTTATCCCACAATCCCAAATTTCTATGAAAAGGAGCATGTATGTAATCTAGCTATGAACATTGAGGAGGGCTATTTCCATTAGACAGATTGCAATACATGATCCCCAATGTTCACATGCTAACAAGGCTTTATCTTTTTGTGTGTCACAGCATGCATAGTCTTCTATTAACAGATTTTGGGTGTTAAGAGCTATGATAATTATGAAAATTCCATGTGGTGCAGCTACCAAGGTTACAGTTCTTATCCAATAAAGTTAGTAAGGTGGATTGCAAATATAGAAACACTGGACTAAAAAAACATTTAAAAGAAAATGATAAATTCAATTTTTTCAATATAAATTAATCTGATAAAAGTATGTTTAACATCTTATAAAGTTCCCAGTAAAATTAGAATGTTTTGCACACCAAAGCCAAAAAGATTAAAATTTTCCATAAAGTTGGGGTTGGAATTGGTTTAAAGTTCAAAATGAGCCAAGTAATGATATAAAATAATCTTTCCATAAACTATATATGCCTCATTTAATATTAGTGGTACTGCAATGGTCAACAACCTGATTAACTCATGTTGATTTCAATGGGTTTCTCAACAACTGCTTCCCCATCTACTACAAATATACATTTTCATCTGCATATGGGCTCAGAAACCCACCAATAATACTCTCTTTTGTAATGTTGAAAATTGAACACTTGAGCACTGTGTTGCTACCATATCATTTCAATAGTTTCCAAATAAAAACATTTTAACCTTTTAACTTGATCATTGCAGACTGACCGAGAGAAAAGGAATTGAAATTATGAAGGAATTTTACCTAGAAAACTTAAGGATACCTATCCTCGAAACCACTATAAATTTTTATGCTTTCGAGGTCTTAAATATGTCTTTTAAATAACAGGAAAACACCTCTCAGGTTTTCAACTTTTTATATGGTGAATCATAAACACAGTTAAAAGGGGCCCAAAACTCAAATATGGCTCCTCTTGTTAAAATCGTACCTAAATATGTCTCTAGAGTACGTTATAGAAGCTACAATGTCTCTAAATTCATATATCGTCCTTCCAACTATCCTTTCAAACAAAGAAAATAATTATGTACAAGGTCATTGACATATTATCAAAGCTTCAAAAATCATCCAACGATAGTGCTTCAAGGCCCCGCGATCTCTGGTTATATCGGTTCGGCTTTTAACACATTCTTCTATAATCACCAAGTCCTGTACTAGAAAATCAGGATGCCCGTTGTAAGTTGTAATGGCGAGATAAGAAACCCTTAGAAGTTTCCGCTGGATTAGAAAAAGCATTCGAAAGAAAGCAGAATATCAAGTATAATTCAGTCACAGTTGCACTGCTAATGATGCCTGATCCCTGTCAGAAGGGAGTTCACTCTCATGTCGAGAAACGGTGAAAGCCATTATGACAACTAAACATAATTTTATTTTTCATATATTTCGAGAGAAGGGAATAAATGCTTCCCAGAAAGGTTCACCATAAATATATATTGAATTATTCTCTTTTGGTCGGGGGAGAGGTTGAGTGATGTAGCAAGTTTTTTTATCTTCTCCTAATACAAATACCTTTTATTTTCTTTTTCTGAAAATGCATCAGATATTTCATTTTTAACTTTGGGTATTACATCAAGAATGATACATCACTTAGATGAACGACAGTCACAAGAACCCCCTCCCTACAGGGGCTAGCATGTCCACCTTGGTGGCAAATTTACAATTTCACTTCACTTTGTTTATAACACAAACGCCTCTCACTCGTCTTCTTCAAAAGGCACAAAATCATGGCTTCTACCACAGCTTTCAACACTATCGTCAAGTGTATTAGTCACATCACGATTGCCACTTTCAAGACCTTTGCCACTTCCTAAAGCGGCTTCTACCCTTCGAGTAAATTCTTCATCACTAGGGGCTAACATGTATCGTAGTGGAAAATTTATAGCATTTTCAACGAGGACCTCATGCCGAGGAATGATCCGAGAAGTCAAAGAATAACTGAAGAACCTGCAAAAAGAGCAATAAAATATTATTGAGTAATGCCATTAAGCATCAACTCAAAAGAAATATATAATAGTGACATTAAGCAATTTTAATGAGATATAGGACCTTGGAAATTCTACTAAATCCAGCAATGGTCTGACCATGACTCTCTTCAAGTAACGGTACTTTGGCCGAATGACTGACAAATTATATTTTAAGAGCATTGGGAAATCAGCAATCATCCTGCCCAACATTTGGGGAGGAATTCCCAGTGCAAGAAAGTATTTTGTAGTGACCTCCAGCTTGCCTGATATGCTGCATCCAATGAGTTCTGGCTCTGACGCAATTACCTTGCCAATATCTTCCTCGGGAACTCCAGATCTTTCTATTAGGAACTTTACCTGAAATCAATTATATTCAAAGTATTCAAACAAGGAAATCGTATATGCTATATAGTATGTAACAAGTATCCAACCACAAAAGGTAAACATCAGAGTATTGATTAGATTGTAGTAAGCTGTATCAAGTGTGCTAATCAAACAACATAATAAATCTCTAGTAAATATTTGATGAATTTGTACAAAATTTAGTCTATGAGTCAATTGCAAGAGGCAATAACGAAATATAGTTTATAGACGAGGATTTCAGTGTTTCACTAAAGGAAAAGAAATAAATTGAGACCACAACTTATATCTCACATGATTCATAGTCTTGACTTTTGACAGAAAAATAGCATATCATTGAAAAGAAAGTTCTATATATTCTTCTTTTGAAACATAGAAAAGAATATCTATTTTTCATATTGTTGCCCCTTTAGGGTAACTACCTTAAAGACACTTTGTTGAGTGTGTTGTTGCTGCTTGTAAGAGGTTCCTATTCCAGCTTCTCAGATCCAAGCATGCTTCTCTATTATACTCCATCATACACTCGTGCTTCAAATTCATTCTATAGTGGTTTATCAGTTCCTACTCCCTATACACTTCATTACATATGTGCTAGTAGACATTACTCCATGATCATTTAATTCAATGTCATTCCATATGTTGTTTCCTAGCTTAGAATGATGTTGACAATTCTGACTTGTTTGTAAAGTGTGCTGTGACAGATATGAACTAAGTAACAAGACACTTCCAAACAAGGCATGTGTCTCGTATCCTACGTGTTGTACATCAATACCTGAGGACACATGTGTGTTGTGACATAGATATGAACTAAGTAACAAGACACTTCCAAACAAGGCCTATGTCTCGTATCCTACGTGTTATACATCAATACATGAGGACACATGTTTGGCAGGTGTCCTGTTCACAGGACACTTGCGAAACATGTGTCCTGTTACCCACCATTTTCTGGGTAATATCCCTAGGAAAAAGTTTTTTCTCCAAGATGGTCCTCAGTCGGCACCCAACAACCCCTTGCAGCCACGAGCTAGCTCATTGTGCCATTTTTCCACCACTTGAGCCAACCATGTGGTCCCTCGCCCATCTATGATGATCATATGTTTGAAGGTGGGCCTCCCAAACCTAAAGGTATGTCTTGTCATTTGGAAATTAAGTATTGTAGTTTACATATCATGGACACTTTTGGGCATGGATTAATAGGGGGATTCGGTGGAAAGAATGGGCTAGGTCTGTGCTCTTGTTCCCTAGACCCCTTTTAGGTATTAACCTTGGATTCTAGTCCCGTGGAATCTCTTTTACTGACCATTTGGTTCTAGGGATAATATTTCATGAGAAACCTCGATTTTGGTTGCATGGTCCCGCTCCCTTATCTGCTTATATTACCTCCTTTCCATTCATTACTAACCTATTCATCATATCTCCCACCTGGGTCCACATTCCTCTACTAGGTCCACATAGGGTTAGCATGCCCCTTCCCCTTGCCTACACCTTGGGTCATGGCCTGGAACAAAGCTCGAAAGTTGATGCATTTAAAAGGAAAGATAAGAGCATATATGGCCACATTCAACAGGAAAATGTACCACAAAAAGCAAAATATGGTCGGGATAAACACATTTAGCACGTGGGCAAAAGCCAATACATGAGCTCTACCCCATCATCATGGCTATCACCCTGGTTCCTACAGGTTCTATGAACCTCATTCATCACATAGGTGTTAGTTTTTGGTAGCATCGGGAGTGCTCTAGCCTTGAAAATTGGTGCAGAGGCTAAGGCACATGATTTCAAAGGAACCTAGAAACCGTTTGGTGAAATTCCACCCGGATTGTATTTTATTAAAATAATTAATATTTTTAATGGAGTTCCTAAGTCTAAAATTAAGAAAATTAAAATATTAATGGGTATTAATCAAAATATGGGTGAAAATGATCTAAAAGGCGTATCAAGTCATGTTATAATCTTAGCTGTTGATTAGAGACTTAATCTCAGTCGTTGAAGACTCAACAAGAAAAATATAAAATGGAGGCTTGGGGTTCATTTCGAAACACATAGAGAAATTGAGGAAATCGATTTTTTGAGGTGAGAAGTTCTCAAGAGGAAAATCGATTGGGAAGATCTTGCAGCTGAGGGGCAGAAAGAATACGGGAGAAGGACATTTTGGAAAATACAGAACAGAGAGGCGGAAAGAGCTTGCAGAGAGGCAATGTGGTAGTCTGTCACGCAGAATTCAGAACTGCCGAAACAGTCGAAACTGTCGGGAACTGCTAGGAGAGCCAGCGCAGAGGGCAAAGAAGGTGACGCAAGGTTGACGCAGAGCCAATGCAGAAATAGTCGGGGTT
Organism: Pinus taeda; assembly: GCA_000404065.3. NCBI lineage: Eukaryota > Viridiplantae > Streptophyta > Pinopsida > Pinales > Pinaceae > Pinus > Pinus taeda. The sequence goes on from APFE031634606.1 coordinate 80,254, forward strand.
AGCCAATCTTGTGCAAGATCAGCCGAATTCTGCCGAGTGAAGTGAGGTAAAACTCACTCAGATTTTCCGCCAGTATTTCTCTGTAAAGGATTGCTAGATGAGCATCCTAGATTGTATTTAGATATTTACTGCCAATAATAAGAATCCTCAGGTCTATTGCACCGATTTTCCTGCATTGGGTTTTTCCAGGGACAGTTGTCTAAAAACGAGTGCGTCAATGTGATTGTTCATATGTTGATGTTTCTCTTGCCGTTTAATTTTTAGTTCTAGTTTGTGAAGTCTATAACTGAATTTATTTTGGTATTTATTGAAGTATTGGTAAATAACTTATCATAAATAAGTAGGAGAAATAAATCAATTATTGCAGCAACTATTCACAATAGGAACCCATGATTGTCCCAAACCCTAGTGGGCAATGAAACACCCCACCTTAAAAGGGAGATATTCACTGTATATCCTATACATCATGCTCTCACCCCTTTGAGCCCCGAGCAAATTAATCAAACCAAATCATTAAAAGGAAAAAGGCATTGTTGACCTCTACCGGTCAACTACCCATGCAGTACACCCCCTATTTTTTGCAAAAAGGGGCAGCACCTGATCAGCGTGTCCGTGCCATCCTGCAGTCATCAGCAGCTTGATCAATCTAATTGTAAACCCAGTCTGCATGTATTCTTTGTAAATAATCCTAGCAGATATGAGTCGTGTTTGTAAATTGCCTAGGTGGACCTAACTTTCTTATGATAATCTATGTCCTGGAAGGTTTTTCGTCTCACCGATCCACGGATCGGCAGAGTTTTCCTTCAAACCTGACCCCAAAGCCGGGATAGATTTTGTCACTGGAATTTTAGGAGAATCCTAGTGTGTTGATCTGCTAGATTATCGTTGCGTCGCAGAGCTGGGTGATTTGTGAGGGTCTATGTTAAAGGGGTTTTTCTCCCTTAAGATGTAAATTGTTAAAGTCATGATGTAATGTATCCTGAGGGTCGAAAAATGTTTAAATCCCCTCATGAGTCCTAAGTCCTAGGTCCTAGGTGATGTTTCCAAAGGCTTAGTTCGTTGATCCATTTTAAAAAGGAATTAAAAAATT
>APFE031634606.1:85396-122964 GCA_000404065.3 Pinus taeda
AATGTCATATACAATAAAATGAAAGTCTAATCCTATTGATTTCCTCTGCCCCTCTTGTGAGAAAATGCCACAGCTTTCCCTGTCCCTCTAGATGTATATGGTGGTGCCTATGCTGGTGGAGATGGCAGTGGAGTCTGATGTGCTCTAGAAGCTGAAGAACTAGAAGTAGGAGCTATAGGAGGTAGACCATGTCCTCTACTGGTGACAGGGGTAGCCCAGGCAGGTGGTGTCACCTGGAAACATTACAATCTCCCAATCATGAAATCCTGAAAAACTGATAAGTTTGCTGGATTTTAAATGAAATCTAAAATTCTACTTTTTCCATATGAAATCCAATGAGGCTGGAACCACTCTCAAGCATCCTGAGTCATTTCATGGTAATGTTAAAAATTTAAGTAAAATGATGAAAATGAAGATTAAAGAGAATGTCACTTTTACTTTAAGAATTTAACACTACCATGAATAGCATATCCATACTAGGGCCTAAACTTGATCATTAAGCTGCCCCACTCAAAAATTATTTGTTTCTTTAAAAAAAATTGCATGAAAAAACCCAAAAAAACAATATAAAACTATGTTGTTGCAACCCCCGGCGATTTTTTAAGTTTTTATCGCGATTTTTTCGTTTTTATCGCTATTTTTCATAAAATCGCGATTTTTTCAATAAAAATCGGCAAAAAAAATCCGGCAATTTTTTCGTTTAATTATCGCGATTTTATCGGCAAAGGGAAAAAATCGCGATTTTTTCATTTTATCGCAATTTTCACAACACTGATATTATCCCCTTTAGAAGTAGAAACCACCTAATAGGATTATTGGTTAACCCCATTTGGAGTTTAGGAGACACTAGCACATCCCAAAGCCCATTATGAAAGGGCAATCCATTATGAAATCCTCACTTGTGATCCATGATTGGTAAGCTCATTTACTCGATTTCTCTAATGACTTGTTGTACTGGAAGGCTAGGGGACGCATTAGATCTTATGCAGGATTGCAAATGGTCTCCATCTTGGGTTTGGTCTCCCTATACGGGGTCCTAATCCTCTAAAGGGCTACATTGGCACATGTAAGGTGTGCATTAAGAGCCATGAGTCTTCACAACAGCAAATAGCACTCCATGGATCCCCACAACCATTCAAAAATTGTTCGTTGTTCACTTATTGGATGAGGAAAATGCACCTGATCCATCATGCCCAGTTGGCCCCATATTTGCACAATACACTTGGCAGATGATCCAGGACTTGCACGATGATGTGGCATCACCTACACCATCATCCTAGCCCTTGCAGGCGATCTACAAGCATCTTCAATTTGTTGGAGACCCATGAGGACACTTGTGCGCCCCCACGTCATTTGGAGCACCACAGGTTATTACAAAGGGCCACCCCCTTGTCCATTGCTTTTGATGGTCCTACTCTTCATTGTGGCACCCATGGACCTCATTAGACCTCTCAAAGGGCTCTATGACATGCATAGATTATTATGACCACTTGAAAGGTTTACCTTTTCATTTATAAGTTAGTTTGGTGGGCTTGTCACCAAAAGTTGAATTACTAAAACATTATTTTATTTTTGGGGCTTATATAGGCCAAGGAGGCTAATTCGAACTCCTAAGTTGTGTATAAATACAAGTGAGATGAGTTCAATTCTCATCATCACTTTGGATTAGATCACTTCTCTCTCTTGAGAATTTCGCACTTTTTCTAGAGGATGAATTGGAGCTTTATGGATGAATTTTGATGTGTAGATATCGGTCTATCTTATCTTGGAGCTTCTCTTTTGTCAATTGTGTATGGTTGGATATACTCTGTTACATGTAAGTACATGATTTTAATGTTATCCTTGTTTACCTTTGTCATGTACGTTGGACTGGGATTTTCGTTGTTCTAGGGCTAATTGCTGCATGCATTTACTACTTAAATTTGTGGAATTTGTCTCTATTATAGCATCTCTCAATGTATGGGCCATGTAATCTGAGCGAAATCTCCTAGAGGTAATTCTATCAAATAATTTGACCTTGATAATCCATTTCTTTTACACATTGAAGTATAAAAGCTGCAAGGTCTCTTCTTCTTGACCTAGAAGGCAAGCAGAGTGATCTTGATGCCTCCTTTACTGGGAACCAAGAAATACCACTCATATTCATCATAGACTCCATTCTCCCAAAGATTAAGGCGCTAATCTACCAAGGGTGGTCACTAAAATCATATTCTTTCACCTCCTTCAAGGTCTAGCCAAGTTGGGGTACCTAGGGCATCGATTTTCCCGACAAGCTAGCCATCAAAAAAATTCAATCTCCTAGGGTCTCCTGCATTGGCCTTTCCTCTAGCTCTCCTCCAATTTTGAAGCTATTCAGATGGTGGAGTTTGGAGAAAATCCAAACCCTAGCTCCAGGATCAAAAATTGCCCTGCCATCCCCAAGGCTAGTACCTCATAGGGTCAAAACAACATCTTCGAGTGAAAATACTTTCTTTGATCCTTTCCCTACCTCGTCTAAGGTAAGAATATCATTGGTTGCTACATACTTTCCTCATACCCTACACTGGGTCCACTTGGCCCCGTGTGATCCCGCTCCTTTGAAAGATCATTCTTCAAGAACCATCCAGGATACCAATTACAATAAGGATTTTAAGGATTGGGAAGTTCCTTCATAAGTCATATCCCATCGACCTAACTCTTAAATCCTCCCTCCTTTTCCTAGAAGACATTGCACCTTGCTTAGAAAGCAAGCAAGCCTTATCCTTCTAACTCTTCCAGGAAAGGGATTATTAGGGTCACCCCACATCATTTCATTGACTTATCCTTAATCAGTGACTCCATGATATACTGGGTCTCCTCCCATCGGTGAAAGTCTGTAAAGAAAAGGGAGCCTTAGCTGAGATGACAGTGGGCCAAGTCTCCATTTGTTGCCCTTGGCCTAGCATTTGCCCTTTAGGGGTCCCCCACTATTTCGAGCGGTAACATTTTAGCACCGTTGCCGGGGACATGAAATGTGTGTTTTGTTCTCCATACAACATACTGACATATCATTACTGGGGACTCCACTGGAAGAACGAAGCCTAGTTCTTCATTGAACCTTAAAGTCAATGCCTGTAGGGTGAAGCAAGCATTTTTCTAAGCATCTATAATTTCACCTTGGCGACTCCTACATGTGTTTCATGTATACCTCAAATAGGTTGTCATTCTTTCGTAAAATTTCCCACTTTGGACATTGCTAGCATCCCTAAACATCCTAATCATGTCGCAGGAAGGATGGTACATGGCGTGCCCGTGTTTGATGGTGATCTATTCTCCGCAATTGACCATGTAGAAAGATTTAATGCACATGCTTCAATAGAGAAGGTTGTCCACCAAGATGTCCTCATGTTATTGTTCATGGGATCTCTCAGTGGTCATAACTCATGGCTGCATGATCATGAACCTAGGAGCATCTCATCTATTGAAGAGTTCGTTGAGGGATTTTTTAAATATTTTCAAGTACACCCCGCATTAAGCATCCAAGAGGAAGCCTTCATCGAGCATCATCAAAACATTGAGAGTCTAGGTAATGAGCAAGAAGACGAGTCCTCCTTGGGTCCACTTGATGAAAATCATGACTTTGAGGACACGTGCTGGGAAGGATGAGTTTATGGAAAGTGAAACTGAGACCAACCCTACCTTGCTCAAGGATATTACTCCCGATGAATCCTCTTTTGAAAACCTTAAGAGGGATGATCCCATTAGGCCCTTGAAAGATGACATTGAAGATTATTTCCACATTGAAAAGGAGAAATGGGAAATTGTTGGTCCTCAATTTGATTGTGCTCCCATTTACGACACCGACAAGGAGAATGAGGATGAAATTGGTCTTCCCTTCCCCTCGACCACGATTTATGATAACATACCCATTAATACCCTTGGGAAGGAGAATCTTCATTTTCCTTAAAAAGGGGCAATTCGAAGTGATCAATTTTCCTTTTAGGAGAGACCCGATCTTTGATACTAAAGAAATTGATAAGGCTCCCACTTCTCCTGAATATGATTCTATGTTCAAATCACTTGAGCCTTTAGATTATGATTTTGGGAAAGCACAACCCGTTGAATGCAATATTTCTTTGTCCCTTTTTCCTATTGATCATCATCTTGAGTCTTCGTCAAGTTATTCCCTCACCCTTGGTCATATGATGTCAAGTAACTGTCAACTATTCCCCCCCGCTTGAGTATAGCGTCAAGGAAAAGCCGTTCATCGATTATACTTTTCCTCCTTGGACGCACCCTCAAGGTTTTGATCACTCCATAGTCTCCCCTCTCCAGTGTAATCATCATGTGCAACCTACTTGTGTTCCTCCATATTGTTGGCCTCCCTTTCCCACTAATCATAACGCAATGAAGGCCATAAGCCATGACATAAATAATAAGGACAATGGTGGAAGTGGTATGCCAAAGGTTGCCATCCATCAAAAGTTTATGAGCTTGTTTGTTGACATCTCTATATTTTGGTTGCAAGAGAAGATCTCACGGGCTAAATCACATCCTTTTCTCACCTCTTCTCACATAATCATCCATGTGTGGCATCATATGTTCCGACCCCCTGCCCACATCACCCTCCATGTGTTTGGGTTTGCATTCACTTTGGGATTTGCTATATGAGCAGTCATACTGGCAGGCATATGTATATTGATATGATGATGTGTTGGTTGCACAGGCTTTAGGATTACACTTAGCATTAGTACAATCACATGCATGTTAGGGTAGGATGCATTGCATGCTTATTTATGCATTAGAAATAACATCATATGATATTTCTATGATAAATAGGTACATATCTGCATATTTTATTTCTTGTTGATTTTATGGCCTAACATATAGCATGTGCGATCATGAGACGCTGCGAAAGCATGTTGCCCCATGTTTTTCCATCTATTATATGTGCAAGTGACAGGTCTATGGTAACCAAGAGATTGTTGGAGTTCTCATGACCTCCCGTTCTAGTAGCTTCGCCCACTTCAAGAGAGATCACGACCCAAATGGAGCCAGATGTTACCCACCATTTTGTGGATAATATCCCTAGGAGAATATTTTTCTCCAAGATGGTCCTCAACCAGCAGCCACCAGCTAGCTCGTTGTGCCATTTCTCCACCACCTGAGCCATCCATGTGGTCCCTCACCCATTTGCCATGATTGTCTGTTTGAAGGTGGGCCTCCCGGTCCTAAACAAATGCCTTGTCATTTGGAAATTAAGTATTGTAGTTTCCTTATCATGGGCACTTTTGGGCATGGATTAATGGGGGGATTCGGCAGAATGAATGGGCTAGGTCTGTGCTCTTGTCCCCAAGACCCCTTTTAGGTATTAACCTTGGATTCTAGTCCCATGGGAACTCTTTTACTGACCATTTGGTTCTAGGGATGGTATTTCATGGAAAACCTTGATTTTGGTTACGTGGTCTTGTTCCCTTATCCACTTATATTACCCTGTTTCCATTCATTACTACCCTATTCATCATTTCTCCCACCTGGGTCCACATAGGGTTAGCATGCCCCTTCCCCTTGCCCACACCTTGGGTCATGGCCTGGAATGAAGCTCAAAGGTTGATGCAACTAGAAAGAAAGATAAAAGCATATATGGCCACATTCAACAGGAAAATGTACCACAAAATGCAAAAGATGGTTGGGACATGTTAATCTAGGTTGTCATTGATGTCAATATGACATTATTTGAGATGGAAAATATTCTTGTGCTGTCAATGAACCTCATGCAAACCCTAGAGGTTGCCCTTACATTACGAAGATGTTAAACCATTAATGAGGAAGTCTGGTCTAAGATGCCCATGATGCCCTAAACATAATAGATTGATGTAAATCTTAAGTTCCAATCATGTGCCTATGATGACAAGCTCTCCTTGATTGATGCTCATAATGATCTAGCCTTTAAGTAACAATTATGTGCCTAATATACAAGCCCTTTCCCTGACAATATGATGTCCTTACCCTTGATGGATACTACACTTGATGATGACATACATGAATGACTACACTTGATGATGACATGAATGGTGAAACCTTTGATGATAACCCTCATTCTAGCTCCATTAATAATATTACCAAGGTCTGTACAAAAAAATTCAAAAACAGTCACAAAGAAAAAAAAAATTGACACATTGGAGGCATCCTTTCACATTGGCTCCTACACCATCTTGAAGAGGATTTTTTCCCCTTTCTAATGAGCCCTCACTTGCCCTCAAACTCCTAGTAGTTGAAAAGAAAATGATTTTTTAAGATTGAGAAATATATATTTTTATTGTAAGCCGACTTAAGTTAACATACATATGTCAGCTCTCATTCTCCAACAGTCATGCCCTCTGTTTAAAGGACGAAATCAATATAAATAAGGTTTCACACTTCATTTCTTTGCATCAGATTTCGGTGATCAATTAAAAGAAGAACTACAGAAGAAGAGAAAAAAAAAAAAAAAAAGCAGAGGAGGACAGAAAAGGCATAGAAGTTGTAGGGACGCCGAGGAGAATAAAAGAGATCAATGTTTGGGTGTTTTGGTAAAATTCTATTAAAATTTAAAAGTTCTATATTCCATTGCAGCTCGGATTCTGGACAGAATGAGGACCCGTTCACATCTTGTGAACATTTAGAAGATAAGGGAATTAAGGAACAGTGATAGCATGAAGAGGACAGGCATTTGTTGTGACAGTTAAGGAGTTGTACTACTTCGGACTTGTGCAGGGTACTCAACAAACTTCGCTTGACTGTGCCTCTCTGTTCTTGGACGTGTTGTGATAAATTTCCTTTTGGAGCTCGGACTTCACCTTACCTTAGTCACTTGTGCAAACCTGTTTTATCCATTACAATGACAGTCATATTTATCTTTGCTTGAATTGATAGCTCATATATTTGAGGATCTGTGCTACAATCACCGGTGGAGCCTCCGTGCTATATTTCAGATCTGTGATATTTCAAACTTAAGGAAAGAAGGGTTGAATCTGAACTTGTGGAAGGGTTAACCTTTGAAGGCTCGAACCTATAACAAAAAACCTGTGGCATCCTTGACAGTCACAACAGCTTGGTGTAACATGGTGCAAGAATTTTGATGCTACAGTAAAGTGTTTATGACGAAGGGTGATGGTGAAAAATAAGGCAGATTGGTAAAGTGAAGTATTGGAAAAGTTTGAACAGTGGTTTGGTGCAGCAAGGTGCAAGAATATTGTTGTTGAATAGATGGTGCAAAATTGGTGAGTTTTGGTGAAGAAGTGTTGGTGAAGTACTGGTGACATGTGGTGCAAAACATTGATGCAGAATTGATGAAGTATGGTGCAAAATAGATAGTGCAGTATTGATAAAGAAGTGGAAATGATGCGGTATGGTGCAGATTGCTGAAATGAATCATTCTTGAACTAACAACTTCAGTAAAGCGGCAAGAAAGGATTGGTGTCCTTTGGGTAGGTGCCCATAAACTCAAGGTTGGTGCCTTGGAGAAGATAGGGTCAGAGCCCTAGAGGATCAGAGCCCTCAAGAATCTAGGTCGGTGCCTGAAGAAAAAGATATAGGATTGGATTCCTTGGGGTCGGTGCCTCAAAATTGACAAGGTCAGTGCCTTGGAAAGTCCAAGTAGGTGCTTGGCACATCCCAAGTTGGAGCCTGGGTGTCTTCATCTAGGGTTGGAGCCTATCTATATTGTACTTGATTCATTGTAAAAATTATATTAATAAAAGAATTTATTCCTATTATTCATTTTGTGTTCTAAATATAAGTGATCTAACTAGTAAAAGTAACAATTGAAAAGAAATATTGATTTACCCCCCTCTCAATATTTCCAACAATTGGTATCAGAGCCAGCACCTTCACTCAAAGCCTAACAACTTGAAGGTTAATCATTAGAACACAAATGGCGAAGCCAAGGAAGAAAGTCTCCAATCCTCCTAAAGATGTGTCTCCCTCAACCACTGAAATTGAAGTCAATCAATTTGAGAAGGCTCCATTGTTCAATGGAAACTTTGATATATGGGAGGCAAGAATGAGGAATTTCTTAAAGACTCAAGGCATTGAAGTCTGGAAATTGGTGATTACTGATAGCGCGATGGATGGAGAATCCAAGGAACATAATACAAGAGCAATGAAAGCAATCTTGAATGGGCTACCTGATTCTATGAAGGCCAATTTTGAAAAATGCTCGTCAGCAAAAGGCATATGGGATAAACTTCATGATCTTCACTCAAAAGGAGCATTCACAATGATCTCTAGTCAAGAAAATGATGGAAAACAAGAAGGAAATCTAGAGCCCATCAAGGAAGCTAGAAACAAGAGTGATGATATCAAGGCTAAAGAAGACCTAGAAGATGAAGAGAATGAAAAAGATTTTGAAGAAGATCTCCTCACTAAACTTATGGCTACCATGGAAGAGATTAACAATTTGAAAAAGGACTTAAGGAGAAAGCGCAAGTTGGTGACCAGGGCAAGACAAGGACTTTGTCAAGCTTCAAGTACAAGAAAGAGATGAGGAGCTCGCCAAAATTAAGGAAGAATTTCATCAAAACAAGAGAAAGCATCATGAAGAAGTCATATCCATGACAAATCAATTGGATAAGGCAAAGAAATGGGAAGATACCTTGTCAAGCCATCTTGCACAAAGGCACAAAAGCTTGAACAAACTTGAAGCAGAGATAGGTCAATGCAAGGAAGAGGTCTCCTCCCTTAGATCTCAACTAGAAGAAGCAAGGAAACAAGCACAAGGAGCTGAGAAAGTGATGGAAGATTTGGCATTCATAGAAGGACAAGTTGATGAAGTAGAAAAGGAGAGAAACGCCAGGATATGCCAACTAGAAGAAAAGGATGATGGCATCATCAAGTTAAGATTGGAAATCACTTCTCTTAAAGCCCAATCACGTGAAGCAACCAAGATGAAGGAAGAAATGGAGATCATTCTATCAAAGAAGGATGAAGAATGCAAGAAAATGAAGGAAGAAATTGTTTTTCTTAAAAATGAAGTTGACTTGCTGAATAAGAACTTGAAAAGTTCTCAAACCCTAGATGACATCCTAAGTCATCAAAGGTCTCCCCTTGATAAATCAGGTCTTGGCTATGAAGGTGAATCCTCAAGCAAGGGTGACCATACTTCAAACAACACGAACATGAGGAATCCTGATGGAAATAATGATGCTCCCAGTTCCAGCAAAGGCAAGGAGAAGAGTCAAGGCAACAATGGAAGAAATCTCACTCCTAGAAGACTTGCAGATGATGTCAAGAATACAAAAGGCGATGAATATTATCAAGGAATCCCAAGGCAGAAAGGCAATGTTCCACCAAGGTTTCGGGATGAGGGGGCGAGGGAGCGAGGATACGCAAGAGCGGCCTATGCAAAAGCTCCCCACCAATTTTTAGGAAACGTGGGGGGACGTCAGGGTCTTAGAAACTTATAAATATAAAATATAATTTATAAATTGAGTCCACTATGACAATTGGGTTTGAATTGAAAAGCTACAAAGCATGATCATTGATATGACTTTCATTATCTAATATCATATAAATTTAAAATTCTAATTTATAATCATACATCATACATTATGATTAAAGTTTAAACCATATTGATGTTCCACTTCCTACTATGAACATTGAATACTGAACAGTGAATATTGACATAAAATTATAAAAGTAAAGTCTGATACATCAAGAGTCAAAATTTTATAGAGTCAGAATAACATAAGAACATCAACATATCAAAAGATAAACGAGCATAATTTTGCTCAAGCCTCAAGGTAATGCCCCGCTAGTCTCTGCATCCAGCTGCTACATGAATAAATCAGAATCAACCATATCACCATCTAAATCTGAATCACTAGCATTCTCAAACATGCTAAGTGGCACACCAACCAACCCCATCTGTCTCTCATCAAGTCTCTCCTCTATATCTACTTGTGCATCATCCTCTAGATCAACATCCCATCGTGTTGTTGGTCCCTTCAAATACTCAAGTGTCTTCCTATGCTCAAGACATAGGGCATTGTGCACAGCAACTAACTTCTTCGCTCTTTTAGGGGTAAGCTTGTTCCTCTTGATAGAGTGGATGAAGCTATATGTGGAACAATTCCTCTCTGCTACAGAGGAACTAGGAACGTCTTGCGAATGGAGTGAGGGGCCAGGGCGAATAATGAATTAAATTTATAAATTAAATTTATAAAAAAACGAATTGAAACCCTAAAGTATTAAAACTAATGTTAAATTTTAATTATAAACAAAAGTTTATTTAAAAAAATCGGGCCCCTTGACCCCCCACGTCCCCCATGACCCCTCACGACCCCCTTTTCGGAAAATGGCCCCTCAGCACAAGGAAACGACCCCCTGGTACATCCCCCTACGTAACCTGTTTTTTGGGAGTGTGGGGAAACGACCCCTTCTCGTCCCCAAGTCCCCAGAGCGTGGGGGAGCTAGGAAACTAGACCCCTAGGGTGGGGGGCGAGTCCCCGTGGAACACTGCAGAAAGGCTTCAGAAGTACATCAAGGAAATCTCCATCTCCCAGGTACCAAAGTTTATTTCTTGGTTATTGTTATTCTTTTACAAACTTTGGACACATGGCAAAAGATTGTAGGGCTTATAATGATCCCTGTCAATCTCCGAGAAGCAATTTCGCAAGAAGTCATGAATTCTTATTCAAAAACAACATAGAATGCTTCAAGTGTCATAACATTGGTCATATGGTACGTAATTGTAACTTGATTTGGGCACCTACTCAAGCTAGAACTATGCCAAATAAGAAAGTTACACAAGTATGGAGAAGGAAGCAAATACAATCCGAAAGTCGCTTGAACTCCCCAACCAACAACACATGTTGTTGATCTGATCTTCGACAATCTAAGCATTTGATGGGGAGACTCTACCAAAAGGAAGATCATGCATACAGTTAGGGGGAGCTTATGATGATTAAGCATTCTTGCAAAAGCTATCCGTGAATGGGCCCTATGAAATCCTTGATGAGCCACATGGACAATCATCCTTTGATAGATTGTCTCTCAGGAGCAATTCCATTGAAGAAGATGATCCCTTATTCATCCATGAACTATTAATGAAGATCTCTTCCACTTGTTCACTAAGCAGGTAATCTTTCATGAGCTAGAGGAGGTCGTACAGACAGGGGGAGTTGGTTTATCACATGAAGGAATGTAAGCACATCTATTGTGGTCCACAATGCCAGAAAGAAGAGCACCATGATAGGGGGAGTAACATACCCATGAAGATCTACTATTCATGAAGAAGAGAAGTAGCTTGACAAAGGGAGTACTTGGGCACCCTGTTTGCCATTGATATCAAAGGGGGAGAGAATGTTGGAAGGACAAGAATATTGCCATCAATGACAAAGGGGGAGATTGTTAATCTAGGTTGTCATTGATGTCAATATGACATTATTTGAGATGGAAAATATTCTTGTGATGTCAATGAATCTTATGCAAACCCTAGAGGTTGCCCTTACATTATGAAGATGTCAAACCATTAATGAATAAGTATGGTCTAAGATGCCCATGATGCCCTAAACATAGTAGATTGATGTAAAGCCTAAGTGCCAATCATGTGCCTATGATGACAAGCCCTCCTTGATTGATGCTCATAATGATCTAGCCTTTAAGTGACAATTATGTGCCTAATATACAAGCCCTTGCCCTAACAATATGATGTCCTTACCCTTGATGGATACTACACTTGATAATGACATACATGAATGACTACACTTGATGATGACATGAATGACTACACTTTGATGATGACCCTCATTTTAGCTCCACTAATATTATTCCCAAGGTCTGTACAAAAAAATTCAAGAACAGTCACAAAGAAAAATACTTTTTGAAGCCTTGGAGGCATCCTTTCACATTGGTTCCTACACCATCTTGAAGAGGATTTTTTCCCCTTTCTAATGAGCCCTCACTTGCCCTCAAACTCGTAGTAGTTGAAGAGAAAATGAATTTTTAAGATTGAGAAATATATATTTTTATTGTAAGCTGACCTAAGTTAACATACATATGTCGGCTCTCATTCTCCAACAGTCACATCCTCTCTTTAAAGGAAGAAATCAATATAAATAAGGTTTCAGACTTCATTTCTTAGCATCAGATTTCGGTGATCAATTGAAAGAAGAACTACAGAAGAAGAGAAAAAAAAGGCAGAGGAGGACAGAAAAGGCATAGAAGTTGTAAGGAGGCCAAGGAGAATAAAAGAGATCAATGTTTGGGTGTTTTGGGCAAATTCTATTAAAATTTTAATATTCTATATTCCATTGCAATTCGGATTCTAGACAAAATGAAGACCTGTTCACATCTTGTGAACAATTAGAAGATAAGGGAATTAAGGAACAGTGATAGCGTGAAGAGGACAAGCATTTGTTGTGACAGTTAAGGAGTTGTGCTACTTTGGACCTGTGCAGGGTACTCAACAAACTTCACTTGACTGTGCCTCTCTGTTTTTGGAGTTGCTATGATAAATTTCCTTCTGGAGCTCGGACTTCACCTTACCTTAGCCACTTGTGCATACCTGTATATCCATTATAGTGATAGTCATATTTATCTTCGCTTGAATTGATAGATCATATATGTGAGGATCTGTGCTACAATCACCGGTGGAGCCTCAGTGCTATATTTCAGATCTGTGATATTTCAAGCTTAAGGAAAGAAGGGTCGGATCTGAACTTGTGGAGGGGTTAGCCTTTGAAGGCTCGAACCTATAACAAAGAAACTGTGGCAACCTTGACAGTGACAACAACTTGGTGTAACATGGTGCAAGAATTTTGATGCTACAGTAAAGTGTTTATAAAGAAGAGTGATGGTGCAGAATAAGCCAGATTGGTAAAGTGAAGTATTGGAACAGTTTGAACAGTGGTCTGGTGCAGCATGGTGCAAGAATATTGTTGTTGAATAGATGGTGCAAAATTGGTGAGCTGTGGTGAAGAAGTGTTGGTGAGTTACTAGTGACATGTGGTGCAAAATATTGATGTGGAATTGATGAAGAAGTATGGTGCAAAATAGATAGCGCAATATTGGTAAAGAAGTGGAGATGGGGTGGTATGGTGCAGATTGGTGAAATGAAGCATTCTTGAACTAACAACTTCAGTAAAGCAGCAAGGAAGGATTGGTGTCCTTTGGGTAGGTGCCCATAAACTCAAGGTTGGTGCCTTGGAGAAGATAGGATCGGAGCCCTAGAGGATCGAAGTCCTCAAGAATCCAGGTCGATGCCTAAAGAAGAAGATATAGGATTGGAGTTCTTGGGGCCAGTGCCTCAGAATTGACAAGGTCTGTGCCTTGCAAAGTCCAAGTAGGTACTTGGCACATCCCACGTTGGACCTGGGTGTCTTCATCTACGGTTGGAGCCCTATCTATATTGTACTTGATTCATTGTAAAGATTATATTAATAAAAGCATTTATTCCTATTGTTCATTTTGTGTTCTAAATATAACTGATCTAACTAGTAAAAGTAACAATTGAAAAGAAGTACTGATTCACCCCCCCGGTCAATATTTTCAACAGGACAAACACATTTAGCACATGAACAAAAGCCAATACATGAGCTCTACCACACCATCATGGCCATCACCCTGGTTCCCACAAGTTCTATGAGCCTCATTCATCATATAGGAACTCATGATTGTCCCAACCCCTGGTGGGCAATGAACTGCCCTACCTTAAAAGGGGGATATTCACTGCTATATCTTATACATCATGCTCGCACCCCTTTGCACCCTGAGCAGTTAATAAAAAAGAATCATAAAAAAGCAAAAGGCATATAAAGAAGGGTGGAAAAAAATCAAGGCCAAGGCATCTCACGCACCACGATTGCTCTCTCCTACACATTATAAATCCAATTGTGGGCTTCCCTCTTATTAGCTACCCTTGTACCCTAGCATGTGACCCAAGGTTGCCCCTTCTCATCCCCTATTTCATTCACCTATTTTCCACATGCCACCACCTTTTGAAGGATGTACCTTCACTATATTATCCCCTTTAGAAGTAGAAACCACCTAATAGGATTATTGCTTAACCCCATTTGGAGTTTAGGAGACACTGGCACATCCCGAGGCCCATTATGGAAGGGCGGGCCATTATGAAGTCCCCACCTGTGGTCCATAATTGGTAAGCTCATTTACTCGATTTCTCTAATGACTTGTTGTACTGGAAGGCTAGGGGATGGATTGGATCTTATGCAGGATTGCAAATGGTCTCCATCTTGGGTTTCGTCTCCCTATACGAGGTCCTAATCCTCTAGAGGGCTACATTGGCACATGTAGGGTGTACGTTGAGGGCCATGGGCCTCCACAGCAGCAAATAGCGCTCCATGGATCCCCACAACCATCAAAGATTGCTCGTGGTTCACTTATTGGACGAGGAAGATGCACCTAATCCATCATGCCCAGCTGGCTCCACCTACACCATCATCCTAGCCCTTGCAGGCAATCTATAGGCATCTTCGATTTGTTTGGAGACCCATGAGGACACTTGTGTGCCCCCACATGTCATTTGGAGCACCACAGGTTATCACAAGGGCCCACCCCCTTGTCCACTACTTTTGAGGGTCCTACTCTTCATTGTGGTACCCATCGACCTCATTAGGCCTCTCAAAGGGCCCTACGACATGCATAGATTATTATTTGACCTCTTAAGAGACTTACTTTTTCATTTATGAGTTAGTTTGGTGAGTTTGTCACCAAAAGTTGAACTATTAAAACACTATTTTATTTTTGGGGCTTATGTAGGCCAAGGAGGTTAATTCGAACTCCTAAGTTGTGTATAAAGACAAGTGAGATGAGTTTAATTCTCATCATCACTTTGGATTAGATCACTTCTCTCTCTTGAGAATTTCGCACTTTTTCTAGAGGATGAATTGGAGCTTTATCGATGAATTTTGATGTGTGGATATTGGTCTATCTTATCCTGGAGCTTCTCTTTTGTCAATTGTGGATGGTTTGATATACTCTATTACATGTAAGTACATGTTTTTAATGTTATTCTTGTTTACTGTTGTCATATACATTGGACTGGGATTTTCGTTCTAAGACTAATTGTTGCATGCATTTTTTACTTAAATTTGTGGAATTTGTCTCTATTATAGCATCTCTCAATGTATGGGCCATGTAATATGAGCAAAATCTCCTAGGGGTAATTCTAACAAAGAATTTGACCTTGATAAGCCATTCCTTTTGCACATCGAAGTATAAAAGCTGCAAGGTTGCTTCTTCTTGACCTAGAAGGCAAGCAGAGTGATCTTGAGGCCTCCTTGATTGGGAACCAAGAAATCCCACTCATATTCATCATAGACTCCATTCTCCCAAAGATTAAGGCACTGATCTACCAAGGGTGGTCACTAAAAATCATATTCTTTCACCTCCTTCCAGGTCTAACCAAGTTGCGGTACCTAGGGCATCGATTATCCTGACAAGCTAGCCATCAAAAAATTTTGATCTCCTAGGGTCTCCTGCACTAGCCTTTCCTCTAGCTCTCCTTCAATTTTGAAGCCATTCTGACGGTGGAGTTGGGACAAAACCCAAGCCCTAGCTCCGGGATCAAAACTTGCCCTACCATCCCCAAGGCTAGTACCTAATAGTGTCAAAACAACATATTTCGAGTGAAAATACTTTCTTTGATCCTTTCCCCAGCTCATCTATGGTAAGAATATTATTAGTTGCTACATACTTTCCTCATACCCTAGACCGAGTCCACTTGGCGCCATGTGGTCCCACACCTTTGAAAGATCATTCTTCAAGAACCATCTGGGATACCAATTATAATAAGGGTTTTAGGGATTGGGAAGTTCCTTCATAAGTCATATCCCATCGACCTAACCCTTAAATCCTCCCTTACTTTCCCTAGAAACATTATCCTTGCTTAGAAAGAAAGCAAGCCTTATCCTTCTAACTCTTCCAGGAAAGAGATTATTAGGGTCACTCCACATCATTTCATTGACTTATCCTTCATCGGTGACTCCATGATATACTGGGTCTCCTCCCATCAGTGAAAGTCTGTAAATCAAAGGGAGCTTTAGCTGAGGTGACAGTGGGCTAAGTCTCCATTTGTTGCTCTTGGCCTAGCATTTGCCCTTTAGGGATCCCCTTTAGGTCCCCTACTAGTTTGAGCGGTAACATGTCTCACACATGCCTTCATCATGTCCCCCATAAAAGAGGCTTGTGGCCCATAAAAACATGTTTTCCCTTTCATTTGAATTTTCGAACTCATTTCACTCAACAGGTTTGGAGGTGTCATACATTTTGCATTGCAATTGAGGGTTATTGTGTAATATTAGAAGGGATTCCAAATGTAGTGCAAATGGATTTGTCCACAAATCTTCAAGTTTTTTCTTATAGTATTCCATTGTTTTCCTCATTTAACAAAAATTATGGATCAATCATCAAGGGAAGCTGGAAAAAGTTAAAAGGAAAGGGAGGAATACCTCCACTAATGTTGTCCCCCCTCCATTTTCTTCAGGGTTTGCTAGTGCTCCATCTGCTAGAAGTGGGGCTGCAATAGTAGCTTCAAACCAGTGTGGAAAAAGTCGGGAATAAATCCCGATTAAATCCCGATTTTTTTATTTTTTTGGCTGGCCGATTAAATCCCGATTTTTTTATTTTTTTGGCTGGCCGTTTAATTTTGCCGACTTTTTGCCGACTTTTTCGAAAAACTCCCGACTTTAACGAATTTTTCAACTTTTGGACCCTTGCCGATTTAATCCCGACTTCGACTTTTTCCACATTGCTTCAAACACTGGAAAAACCATTGTTTTATCAAGACAAAAGGATGAAGAGAGAAAGTTGTATGATCGAATTTGTATCATGATCATGTAAAATTCTAAATGTTTTTGGTTTCTAAATTAAAAAAAATAAATAAAATAAAAATTATATGTGTGCGTGTGATAAATCCTCTGAGTCATGTTTCTTGAGGTTGGCGTGTCTCGTGTCAAACACTAGTTTTTTTGTGTCCTCTATGTCTTGTGTCAAGTGACGTAGGATATGAACTTTTATTATCTATGACTAATTAAAAGTTTTAACTTATGGACTCATAAAACCATGGGGGAACATAATCGTTCTCAAATAAGTGTGTCTTGGCCGAAGCCACTAGGTAATACTAAGGATCAAGGTAGGTAGCATAATTATATCACCTCCATACTAAACATTTTCCCCAATTTCCCTTACATTTCTATCTCATCCATATACATTTGCATTCCCCAACTTATGAATAGCTTGTCAAATGTCATCATAAAAGGTCTAAATGAAGAAAAGAAAAAAACATGCAAAAATTAGTCAAATAAAACCAAAATAATATGTTGAGAGGTAAAGAGAAATGAAAAGAAAAGAAAAAATGTGTACTACTTCAATATAAGGCCCACCCCTAAAGTCCTAGGGCTGAATGCTCATCAAAAGCAAAAGGATTTGCAATAATTAATGAAAATTTACAAAAGGGGGGGAAGGTGCTAAAGTAGCAAAAAAATCAATAAAAATAACTCCCTCTCAAATCTTTGGAATAAATTAAGTGAAGATTCATAGTCAAAAAAAGACTAGCTAGACCAGAGACAGATTTTGTACTTCATGACTTTGAGGTTATTTTATAATTTTTTATTAACACCCTTCCACAAATTACATCACAGTTACATATCCCTAACATATAGGCTTAGGAAGATCCCTCATGTCCCACCCCAAAGGTACATGTAAAGGGGATAAGGTTGCACCACAATGGTTTTCTTAGGCAAGTTTGTAAAATTAGCTTATGTTATTTTTGTTAACCCGGATTATTTGTGTTTGAGTGTGTTGACCATTGGAGTGGCACCTGATGATTATATGAAGACCCTTGCCCAAGGATGATCCAGAGGACCCTTGTACCATTAGATATCATCATCAACAGAGTTTTTAAACTCTACTTCTATTTTCTCATCATCTTTCTTGTACCCGGATTCCACACCCTGAAGGAAATTGTAATAAGTGATACTGGTAATGATGAGTTTTGAGTCTGTAACAAGCCTAGGATGTTGGGACTCGATTAGTAAACGAGTACACCTTGGAGTGTTTTTTTTATCTGGTTAATTATCCCTTCTTTTTCAGAGGCGATAATTTTCTGGGTTTTTTCGCTCATTTTTAACCCCAAAGCCGGGTTGATAGTTTGAAGGTTGAGCCCCTAACACATCTTAGTGTCTAAAGTCGATGTATATTACCATATTAGATCATACAAAAAATTTAGTGGAATTTGGTTATGTACAGGTAGTCATTTTTTAATTTTTAAATGTTTTGCACTGCGAAAATTGCAATCAAAATTGTATTTGTAATGTAATAAGTGATGTCTAGAGAAGTTGTCTGGGGTATGAGTAATAAAATTTGCACCTCTCACCTTCAACTTTCTAATATGACACAATTTGAGGGGTTAAAAATGTGTTTTGAACCCTCAAAACTCATTTTTCCTAAGTTTAGTGGGAAATCTGGCAATTAATTAAGCCATAAATTAAATAAATGGAGAAAAATAAATATCGACACATGCTAAATGTTGTGGAAATGAGGGGGGAAATTATGGAGGAGTTAAAGTGAAGTCTCAATGTGATGTGGATTCCTAAAATCAAAAAAAGGACATGTGCTCAAATAAAATCGAATTTCTAGCATTAAATGAGAAAATTGCTTACTTGGAAATTCGAATTTATGAAGTTAATGTACATTTGGGAGGATTTGGGAGAATATTTGGTGAAGATTTCTGTGGGAAATTGTCCCCACATGGTTTACCACCCATCTACACTTATCATTCCATCATAAAATTTGAATTTGGCACATGAGGGAAGAAGAAACTGATGTCCACTTGTTAGAATTCGATTTTTACACTTGGCATTGGAGTTCCATTCAACAAATTCGAATTTCTCTTTGAGATTGTCACCTCATGCCACTTGTTTAATCACTCTACATTGGGATTTTCTCCCAACTCTCTATATAATGGAGCCATGGGCTCTCATATTGTATCATATTGTTACTAGCTATTGTGTTTGTGGAAGCGACGCTGCCTTGTACACTTTCAAAAATATCAATAAAGACATTGGGGTTTCATTCATGAGGTGTTTCTCCTTTTCGAGTATGGTGAATTGTTGATCATTGGTATAATTCATTTTACTCATGCTTTGATCTAATTTGTTTTCAATTCTCTTGTAGATTTGTTAATGTAGAGTTATCTTGCATTGACATTTGATTTAAACGTATGCCCTATGTATAAAATGCTCTTGTTGGTTTCAAATAAATCTCTAGAGTTTCTTATCATTGTGTATTGCTAAATCTATATGGAAATAATTATTGATTGAAGTTTTGTAGAGGGAACATCTTGTTGGGATCAAAGAAGAAAGCGTTGGGTGAAATCTTTGGAGAGACCAACCCTCTTGATACATTCTCAAAGGAGATCTCATTTGTTCTTTGAATCTTCATAGTCTTATCTTACAAAGTGGTTTTGCAACAGTTTTGGAACATAGCTTGTCCACAAGCCAAGTACTTCTAAATTTAAATTTATTTTAAAAAACATTGTACTTTATTGCTTTCATTTGCTATCTAAGAGTTTGAAGATGGTTAAGCAAAGACGAGAGTTTACTCAAACTCTTTAGCTTAGCCCTTTGTAAATT
Source organism: Pinus taeda (assembly GCA_000404065.3). Taxonomy (NCBI): domain Eukaryota; kingdom Viridiplantae; phylum Streptophyta; class Pinopsida; order Pinales; family Pinaceae; genus Pinus; species Pinus taeda. The sequence continues at coordinate 104,989 of APFE031634606.1, forward strand.
ATAATTGTACATATACATTTTATCTCGCTGATTTTTTCACTAATACTTAACTTATTTTGCAGCCATTGTTTGGATTGTTTGTTAACTCTTGTGTGACAGATTTTGAAGAGCAGCCTCTCACAACATCTAACAAGTGTTTGCAGGACCTTTGGCAAGTGTTGGGGGTTTAATTTCCAAGGATGTCATGAGCCCTTTTGAGGCTTATTTTGGCCAAGTCGAGTACACTAGAGGGCTGCCCATTTTCCTCTCTAAGCCGTGGGCCTTAGGAGAGACTTCTTTTCTTTTTCTCATGCCAATTCCTCTACTTCTTAGTTGCTGAAATTTACATGTAAAATTTGGATTTTAAATCTGAGATTTGTTGGTTTTCAAAAAAAAAGTTTTTTTAGGCCTCATTACTTGTGGGTTTTGATCAAGGTTCATAGTTGAAGCATCATATTGTAAAGTTTTCCTTGAGGCTTTTTAAGGCCTAGAGAGGTTCCCATCTCTTATTTGTAACACTTAATAAAATTCCAATTTTCCTCTGGGAGCTTGAGGTTCTACCCACAGCATCCCTCCTCATTTAGAGGGAGGACCTTTGTTGGGTGGATTGATTCTCTTTTGCTAGTTTTCTTTTAACTTACATACATGCTTTAATTGGGAATTAACACAACCTCACTATCACATGTCATTTTTTTACGTTAAAGTTTGTTAGAATTTCATTTGAGTTTTGCATTCTCTATCTCATTGTTGCTTGGAGCTACAAGCTCACACTTTACTTTGGGCAATTCATCCTTTACATGCAAGCACTTTATATTCTTAACAAACTTTGATTCGTTTCCATTTAATGAGCACTTGAATACATGCTTCATTTTTATGCTACATTGTTATCTTGAATATTGGAGCAATTTATTGTCATTGTCTGTTTGAAACAAATTTTATTATTAAGCAAATTACTTGTATCATATTAATTCATTTCCAATCAATTGATGAGACACATGCAACACTTGTAAGCTACTTTTATTTATCCAATTGAAGTTATAATTGCAACTTATGTTGAGCACTAGTTCGTTTTCATTACTTTGAAGCATTGCAAATCAATCTCTCTTTTGGGGAAAAAACTTGCATGCATTTCATCTAGGGATTTTAATATAGGAAGGCCCCAAGCCTCATTAAAATTTTACCTCCAACATAAGTTGGTTGAAGTAGACATCTTAGGGACCCTCTACTCCTCATTGTGAGATCCATATCTTTGGGCGAAGGTGAGATCTAAGGATTGAAGAGTTAAATTGTAATATTGTTGTAGATATAACTAATAAAATTAACCAAGAGCATTTTCCATTACATTTACTTTACTTGTCTCTTGATAATATGAGTTTTCATATGCAAAGTCTATTCCAAAAGCAAGTATTGTAATCCTTTCAAACAAATGTTTTCTTTTCATGCTTCAAGTCTAATTCCATACTGATGTCTTGGTTTAGCACTTCCTTTCTTTTACATTTCCAAGTTAGTTACTAATTTTTTGGGTTTTGGCAAAATATGTTTCACATGTTTTGATTTATAAATTTGATTATCTCAAAACCATTTTTTTATCTTACATATCTTGTGCTAACAATTTTTGTTTATATTTCAGGGTTACTTTGCTTTCTCTTTTGAGAGCATCGCATTTTACTTTGAGAAAATATATCTTTTGAGCAAATTCTTTATAAGGCACTGGTTTTATGGTTTTCCTCATGTTAATAATTGGCATTATTAGTTCAAGTTGTTCACATCATATTTGCTCATAAATCCTTAAAAATAATTCATTTTCACTATAACACTCTTCTAGAAACTCACATATTTTAGCTTAAGTTTTCATTAGGGACCACCCCCCTTAGCTAACCTAGGAGATAACTTAAACGAAGAAAGTCGGGATTCGTGCGACAGCCCCTTCTCTGAGTTCCCTACCACCAACCACACCTTGTGGGGTTGAAGGCTTTTCTCACTAACTTGTAGGTAGGTGTAGGCGGCAGGTGATAACAAGGTGGCTTACACTTAGACCAATGTTTTATTCACCATGATAGGTTGAGGCATAAATTCCTATATGTTGCCTCAAATCCATGACAACATGGGCACCGCATCATTAGGGTGTCCACATCACTTCACCACACCACATGGGGTTTGTATTACATTGTACCATTGATGTACAGCATATGTGAGGGGTGTCCCCCTATTTCTTCTTCAGCCTATTCACACTTGAGGGCTTGTTGTCTATGTATTATCAAGCTAGTGTGTCACACACATGTATGTACTATGAACCTAACTAGACTCTTGTTGATTTTTGTCACATGATTCTAAAGACTTTTAAAGAGTTTTTTCATGACTTGTTTAACCAAGTCAACTTCATTAGACATGGACTCTTGTTAAAATTAGCAACTAGGGCCAAATTCCACTTTGGACGTCTCATTTGATGGAGATGGTTATTGCATTGAATTCCTCGTGTCGAGAGGACCAAAATCGACCTTAAGATCATCAAATTTGGATAAGGAGAAATGTATTTTCAAATTTATGCCTACTCATATGCAAATTGTCAAGGTTGGCCTCACCTCCATGTAGGCTCATAAAGCCCAAATGTCATGTCTCTTGGCCTCGCCAATTTGTATATATAGTGGTGTCCTCCAACCTCATTTTTCACATCCAAGGGCTTCAACGTATGTTTGAAGAAGTCGAGCTCTAGAAGGAGGACGAAGGGCGGTCTTGTTTTGAGTTATTCTTCTGCAACAAGGTCGAGAAGTTTCAGATAGGATAGTCGTTGGTCTTGAAGAGAATTTTAGTCTCTTTGTATGGGTAAATTTGTCATTACAAGTCTGATTTCAAGAACAGAAAGGCAGGCCAAATTTGTGGGCCAGCGTGTGGACAATGTGAGGCGGAATCTCCCTCTTTGTAAAGTCGCACTTCAGACCTATTGCTTCAAAAAGGGGCGCAAGCATACACAAGCACAGATAAGGAGGCCGAGATGACTAAAAAGGGTACAGAACAACCCTTAAAGCCAACGAAGGGCACCATCATGTATGCCAATGAAGGTCGCAACTGAAATGAGAAGTTTTGGAATGGTTAAGTGGGACAGTAGTGATTTCCAAGCAACCCTAACCAGACCAAACTACATTAGTTGCATGCCACTAGCTCAAGAAGGTACCATTTGATCACTAATGACATAATGCCAGAATTGCAGTCTTTGATTGGGCCATCTACTTGTCTAGGGCAGTGATATTGGACCTTCAAATTGGGAATGCATTTTGACTTTAAGCTATTGTACTCTCTCTCTGTTGAACATTTGATATTAATAACAAGAAGATTTTATCAAGGATTTTTCCCTAGCTTGAGCCATATCCTTGTGTTCTCTTGTCTTGGCTTGTCTTCTGCATCTATCATTTATTTTCTTTCTTCCATCACTGTCAATGTGATAATGATTCTTGTGATTGTTAATCAAAATGAAATGGACAAGTAAATGGCTAATATTGAACTCTGAAGTAACTGTCCTAAGCAAAGAACATGTTAACCTAAAATTAACATGGTATCAGAGCTCAAGTGAGGACAAGCCCAAGCAAGAGAGAATGCAATCACTATGAAACTTGTTGTCAAGTCTTCATTCAAGGCTTCGTCACTTCAAAAATCATAAGCATTCCTAGGATCGAGCTCCTTGAGGCCTTAAATCAAATTTTGGGCATGATCACAATGTCTAAGCCGAAAACCTAATCAAGGAGTTCGTAATAGTAGTTCTATGCTTATTTAGGAGGACTAATTCTCTTTATTTCTCGTCAAGTTTGACACTTTTGTGCATTTGTTTGTGGAAGGATAGTTTGCTTTGAAAATCGAAATCTTCTGTGACTTTGGAGATAGGTCGAGCCACTATGGTGCCTTGTTTGTAGGATTAAAGTACCTGTTTTGGAGGACCGAATCATCAAGTACGTAGTTGGAATGAGGCCAAGTATTCCCATAAGGGATAGCGCAGGAAATGTTTCTCTGAGATCCTCATACTTCATATGGTTCTAATAACTCTGAAATTTTTTAGATGACTTGTATTGGCTCTGAGTTTTTCGACTGTACCTTTCTCACTGCAATTTTCGCATGGAATAGATCTCACCTTCTCATCTCTATCTCACAACAGTAACCATGTTTTATATGGCATCACACAGTTGGCGTGGTCCCTCTGTAAATGGTATCACCTAATCTCATATAGCACAGTCCCTTTTGTATATGACATAATGCAGTTGACTCAATCTCTTTGCATATAACTTTGGACATTTGGCACGGTCCTATAGCTTACATTATAGATGTAATGCTGGTTGAAGAAAGTGTAACTAAGTTCGATATTTACAAATGTAATTTTGATCTTTGTTCTTGTCAAGAAAAAGAAATATTATTTTTGTAAATTATAAGAATGAGTTTCTTGCTCATTCCATAGGTCTAGGAAAGTCAAAAAGTCAAAGACATGTAAAGAGCTCTTCTTGAGCATATGTGTAAATATATATACTAGTCTAAAAGGCCCTCTAAGGCAAGCACAAGAAAAAGTCTGCAAGATAAACAATGAAAAAGGCAGTCATGTCGGCTTCAAAATACATTTATTTGACACGTCATCTCACATGTGGAAACACAACAATTCAAGGTGACATGTCAGCTTATTTACAGAGTCATAACAACTATAAATACCCCATTGGGGTCACCACGGAAGCTAAGATTTTCGGACAAGTCTCTATAACTGTGGAAGAAAACAGAACCTCGGCATACTCTAAAATCTCGGTGATAAACACAATGACATCCTCGCATTCTTCTCTGAAATCTCAAACAAGTAGAGTAACACAGAAATTTCGGATGGAGACACAGTCATTCAGGTTTTCGATGGAGAAAGATACCTTTAGTTTCTCGGATGACACAGTGGCTCAAAATCTTAGATGAGCACAGTGCTTATAAGTTTCTCAAGTGATCACTGTCTTGGGGTACAATACAGTATTGAAGCAGCACTACAGTATCTCGGTGCAAGGAGTGCACAGTCATTGTCGAAGCAGCAATATCTCGGTGCAAGAAGTGCACAGTCATAGTCTCAATCAAGATCACATGACACTCTGTCTCGGCATGTATTCTAGACAATGATAATCATGATCTCAATGAAGACATTGTATCAAGTAATGAAGATCTCAGTGGCGCAGTGACGATATTGATCTTAGTTGTAACGAAGAAGAGGATTGGTGTCTTGGTCTTAGAGTGGCTCAGTAAGTCAAGGGTCATGGTCTTGGTATTCGTCAATTGGAATCTCTATAAGAAGAATTTTGTGCGGGTTTTCCTCTCCAAGAGGGAGAGGTTTTGGCCCTGGCAAGATGCCAACATCTTTTGTTCTTGTCTCTTTGTTTTGGTAGCTATTTGATGAACTAGAGAAGATACACACTAATAATAATAAGTGAAGATTGATATAAGAAGAAAAATTGAAAACACCTCACAAATAGTTATCATGCTAAGAAGAATCTAATCAACTCTAACTGCCCTAGCTTCTTCAACAATCCTATCATTATTTAGCATATTGTATGGTTCTGCACCTATCGCATCTCTTTGTAAGTTCGAGTCCTCAGCGGATTGGCACAGAGATATGAAAGTATGTCTATGAAAATGTCAAACAACATTTTGGTATGGTTGAACCGTATTTATAAGACATGGCAATTAGAGTATGGTTTCAAATCTGTATGTATGGTATGGATATCATCTCAAGTCGTGTAAGTTGATCCGCATCGTATGCATTAGATACTCTAGTTATAAGAAGACATTATATATATATATATATATATTGACATGACTTTTGCAGTGTGTGTGGTTTCTTGTCCCTCTATGATAAAGAACACTATTGGTATGGCATCATATTCGCAAGCAGATCAATATTGGCATCATCATATATACACACATACAGTCAGCATTAGAAGAAGTATTGGAATGGCATCCTTGTAGTCCGAGGCAATTATGATATTTTGGCAAATTATTGATGATAGAATCGTATGGAAATTCTGATGATGAGACTTGTTCACAATCAAAGTTGTGAACAAGCCATGGCCATGGGTAGTATGTTGACATTTGTATCTCTTCGTTGATCTTCCAAACTTCTCTTCAAAATCTTGACGATACAAATAGAAGCTAGAAAAGAAGAAACATAGTTCTCCTATTGCTTTTCATAAGGAACTTAATTCAAAAGGAAAAGGAGTCAAGTCTCCTATGCGAAAAGGAGACCTAGGGCGATGAATCATCAGTTGAGGCTCATCATCTCGCTCTTCAATTTTGGATAGTAGCATAAAAGTATAATCTGAGAATGAGTGGATTGTCACAGTGAAAGAAGGGTCATTGTATATCTGTACATGAATTTGCAACAAAATCTATAATTTAATCGAAGCCTGTAGCCTGGAGGTGGTTTAAGTCCATCATGAATGAACTTGCCCAATTTGAGGTCAATCTGCAAGGCACTTCTGAGCATTTTATTTAAATTTTGTACATATGTTGTTTTTTATCGTACTCAAGACAGATTTAAGTCTGGTGTGACCTCTTCTTACAAAATGCTATTCTTCAAAACCTATAGCCATAAGTTCTCACAAATCGTTGGTGTTGTGTGAAGAGGTGCGTTGCAAGCACATGTGCTACAAAAATATTGCCTTAAGGAGTTAAAGAACATAGTGATCCTTGTAGCCATACTCCTCACTGGCACTAGCCAATGCTAGAAAGGTCAGATGCATACCCATAAGGTGCCTGACAACCTATGAAGAGGTGTAAATCTTCTAGAGTAAAGGAACAAATCTGAGGGTGCTCCATGATGATCCTGAAATCTTGAACGCCAAAGATTCTCTAACTTCAATGTCTTAGATATCAACGATAAACCTACTAGCAACCTCCGATCCTAATGTAGTAATTGTTCTGAACTTTGTCTTATCTTCAACAATTTCGTTTCCAATAGGTTTGGATCTCTTGAAGTGTTGTAACTGATATAGAAGAAGTGATAACATTGAATGTAAATGATATTTTCTGGTGTTTCCTTTAGGGAGAATGATACAATAAGTACCTCTGGAAAGGATCTTTCCCAATGAAGTTTACAGCTCTACTCTGAGTGAAGTTCCCTAGTGAAGTTCCCCTTTAATGTCTAAAGAGAACCCTTCTCCCGTTACATGTGACAAAGCCCTGAAAGAGGAGGTTGATGATAGCTTTCGTAATCTAGGTGATGAGCAAGAAGATGAGTCTTCGTCGGATCCACATGACTAACCAACAGATTTTGAGAGCATGTATATTGGAGATGATGAGGCTATAGAAAGTAAAGTTGAGGCTAACCTTACCTTTCTTAAGGATATCACTTCTGATGACTCTCCTTTTGAGAACCTTGAGGAAGGTGATCTCATGAGCTCCTTGAAAGATGACATTGGAGACTCTTTCAAAATTAAAAAGGAGAAATGGGAAATTGTTGGGTCTCAATTTGATTAAGCTCTCATTTATGATACTGACAAAGAGGATGAGGCTGAGAGTAGGTTTCCCTTTCTCCCAGGGATTACTTGCGATGACATATCCATCGATACCCCTGGGAAGAAGAATTATTATTTTCCCTTACATGAAGAAAGATAGTTGAAAATAATCGATTCTCCTTTTAAGGGAAACCCAACCTCTAATGCTTATAATGAGGAACGCAATAAAGCTCTTAACTATCTTCCTTATGATTCTGAAAGTATATTCAAATCACTTGAGCCTCTAGAGTTATATTTTCAAGATCCCCTTGAAACTTCGCCCTCCCCTTTTCCTCTTGTTTATCACTTTGAGTCTTCATCAAGTGATTCCCTCACCCCTTACCATATAATACTGGGTGAGCCTAAGCCCTTTACCCCTTATGAGCATAGTGTCAAGGGAGAGCCCCTCACTAACTATTCTTTATCTCCCCTGATACATCCTCACAAATATTATCGCTCCATAACCTCCCCTCTCCAATGTGGCTACCACCATAGGAAACCTACTTGTTATACTCCTCCCTTATCTCACCCATTGTTCCCCCCCCATCACGACCTTGTGGCATCTGCAAAGCATTATATTACAAACAATGATTGTGATAGAGAGTTCTTGATAGTAATCTTTCATTCCACCATCGCGTACTTAAAGGGAAAGCCTGACACTTCTAGATTGGCTTATTTTCCTTCTCCTGGGGATTCCTTTTTCCTCGAATGGAGATCATATTTTCCCACCTCCCACTAACTTCATCCTCCATGTAATTATATCTGCATTCGCTTTGAGATTGGTTGCATGAGTAATCATACTAGCAGACATATGTTATTGATATGAAGATATGTTGGTTGCACTAGCTTTATTCTTACACTTAGTATTAACACTACTATATGCTTGTTAGGGTAGGATGCATTGCATGCCGATTTAGCAATAGAACTAATGTCATATGATATTTCTCATGATAGATTCGCTGCATTTACATTTAAAAACTGCATTTGAAGAATTACTTCTATAACTCGATTTTATGAGTCTAATCTAAGTATGTGTGATCATGAGACGTCGAGAAAGAATGTTGCCCCATGTTTTTCATCTGTTATATGTGCAAGTAATAGGTATACAGTAACCAAGAGATTCTTGGAGTTCTCTTGACCTCCTGTTCGAGTAGATTTGTCCACTTTTCTGAGAGATCGCATCCCAGTTGGAGTCAGATGTTACCCAACATTTTGTGGGTGATATCCCTAGGAGAAAAAAAAATTCCAAGATTGTCCTCAGTCGGCAGCTAGCAGCCCCTTGCAGCCACCAACTAGCTCGTTGTACCATTTCTCCGCCACCTGAGCCAGCCATGTGATCCCTCACCCATCTATCATGATCATATGTTTGAAGGTGGGCCTCCCGAACCTAAAGATATGTCTTGTCATATGGTAATTGAGTATTGTAGTTTGCTTATCATGGACACTTCTGGGCATGGATTAATGGGGGGATTTGACAGAAAGAGTAGGTTTGTGATCTTGTCCCCTAGACCTCTTTTGGATGTTAACCTTGGAACCTAGTCCCGTGGGATCTCTTTTACTGACCCTTGGGCTTTAGAGATGGTACTACATGGGAAACCCTGATTTGGTTGTGTGGTCCCACTCCCTCATCCATATATATTACTCCCCTTCCACTCACTAAAACCCCATTCATCATTTCTCCCACCTAGGTCCACATAGGGTTAGCCTTCCCCTTCCCCTTGCTCACACCTTAGGTCGGGCCTGGAATGATGCCCTGGAGGTTAATGCAGCTAAAAAGAAAAGTAAAAGCATAATTGGCCACATCCAACGGGAAAATGTACCACAAAATGCAAAAGACGGTTGCGACAAACACATTTAGCACGTGGGCAAAACCAACGCATGAGCTCTACCCCATCATCGGCCATCACCCGGTTCCTATAGGCCCTATATGAGCCTCCTTTATTATTTAAGAACCCATGATTGTCCCAACCCCTGGTGGGCAATGAACCACCCTACCTTAAAGGGGGTATCCACTGCTATATCTCACACATCATGCTCTTATGCCTTGAGCCCTGAACAGTAGATCAAAGAAAAATCATAAAAGGAAAAAGGCATATAAATAAGGGTGGAAAAATCAAGGTCGGGGCACCTAATGTACCACGATTGCTCCCTCATATAGATTATATACCCAAGTGTGGGTTGCCCTTGTATTGACTACCCTTGTACCCCAGCATGTGACTCAAGGTTGCCCCTTTCATTCCCTACTTGATTCGTCTCTCCATTACATGCCACCGCCCTTTTAAAGGATGTACCTTGGACATACTATCCCCTTTAGAAGTAGAAACCACCAAATAGGGTACTTGGTTAACCCCACTTGGAGCTTGGAAACAATAGCACATGCCAAAGCCCATTATGGAAAGGCATGCCATTATGAAGTCCCCACCTGTTGTCCATGGTTTATAAGCTCCTTTACTCAATTTCCTTGATGACTTGTTGTACTGGAAGGATAGGGGATGCATTGGATCTTATGCAGTATTGCAAGTGATCTCCATCTTGGGTTTTGTCTCTCTATACGGGGTCCTAACCCTCCAGAGGGCTACGTTGGCACATGTAGGGTGTGTGTGGAGAGCCATGGGTCTCCACAGCAATAGACAACACTCCATGGATCCCCAAAGATGTTCAAAGATTGATCGAGATTCACCTATTGGACGAGGAAGATGCACCTACTTCACCTTTGCCCAGACAACCCCACAGTTGTACCATGCACTCGGTAGATGACCCAGGACTTGTATGTTGATGTGGCATCACTTACACCATCATCTGAGCCCTTACAGATGATCTACAAGCATCTTTGACTTACTTGGAGACCCATGAGGCCACTTGTGTGCCCTCACACCCATTGGGAGCACCACAGGTTTATTATGTGGAGAACAAGGGGCCAACCCCTTGTCCATTACTTTTCGAAGTCCTATTCATCATTATGGCACTTATGGATTTCATCAGGCTTCTTAGAGAGCCCAACAATATGTATTATTGATCACTTGACCTCTTGAGAGGCTTGTTATTTTGTTTATGAGCTAGTTTGATGGGCTTCTCACCAAAAGTTAGTTATTTGCACATTATTCCTATTTTAGGGGCTAATGTAGGCTCAAATAGCTAAATCGAACTCCTTAGAGGTGTATAAATACAAATGATGAGTTCATTTCTCATCATCACTTGGTTTGGACTTGTATCTCTCTTGATATTTTCGCTATTCCTTCTTGGTGGACAAAATTTTGGAGCATCGATGAATTTTGATGCATGGATTGTCTTTTCTTATCTTGGAGCTTCTTGATTGGCAAGTTTATTGGTGATTGGATATATTCTTTTACATGTAAGTACAAATTTGATGTTATTTATTCTTTTACTTTGTCGAGTACATTGATAATGAGGTGTTCGCTATAGTAGGGCTAGTTGTTGCATGCATTTACTACGAAATTGTGGAATTATGTTTCTATACAGCATATCTCTATGTATGGGACATGTACGTTGAACAAACTCTCCTAGGGATAATTATATGGTTGAATTTATCTTGATAAGTCACTTCACCTTGCAAAATGAAGTATGAAAGCTTTTAAGGTCACTCTCCTTTGCCCTAATGACAAGCAAAGTTGATCTTAGAGCCTCCTTGACCTAGAAAAGAAGTTTATCTTCATATTTTTCTAGGGATTAGGCACTAGTCTACCATAAGGTGATTGCTTAAAGAAACATTTTTCTTCACCTCTCCTTTATTCTAGGTCTAGCTGCATTAGGGTTCCAAGGGCATCATTTTCCCAACAAACCACCCATAGAAAAACTTTGATCTCTTGGCCACAACTGCACTGGTGTCTCTCCTAGGCCTCTCCTCCAAATTTGAGGAAATCCTAACAGTGGAGTTGTGAGCCTCCCAAGCCCTAGCCTCGAGATTGGTTTTTGCCCTAAGTTTCCCTAAGCTAGCTCCTCATAGGGATCATTTGCACCTTCAACTGAAAATCAATTCTTTGATCCCTTTCTCCTCCTTGTTTAGGTCAAGTCTATCATTGGTTGCTAAACTCCTTCCTCTTGACCTAACCTGTGTCCACTTGGTCCCCTGTGGTCCCTTACCTTTGAAAAGTCAACTCTTCAAAAATCACTTGGGAACCAAGTTCAACAAGGATTTTGGGGTTTTGGAAGCTCCTTTACGATTCACATTCCTCAAACCTAGCCCTTAAATCCTCATCTGGTTCTCCTAGAATGCCTTGTACCATGCTTAAAAAGCAACCAAGTCCCATTCTTGAGCCTCCCCTAGGGAAGGGTCCCCGATTTCACTTCACACCCATTTTAGTTGATCTATCCTTCATAAGTGATTCTCTATATATCAGGTCTCCTCCCATCATTGAAAGTTCGTAAAGAGTAGGAAGCTTTAGTTGTGGTGACAGTGGGTTTTAGCTTCATTGTTGCTCTTAACCTAGCAAGTGCCCCTCTAGGACCCCCTGTTAGTTTGAGCGGTAACAACCTCAGCTGCACATAATCTTTCTATAGTTGGCCACCCTCGAGCCCTCAATCAGCGTACTACTACCAAGAAATCCTGTCTCACGACACTTTTCTCCCTAAACAATAGATGAACGAATGGATAAATCTCATCCTCCTCATCATCCATTAAATAGACCAAAAAATGGAAAAGGGTTTGTATGTACACATTCCATCTGTCAACATGCAACTTTTATTTCTTTATTTTAAGTTTTACTTTTACTTAATTTAATATTTCTCTTAATTTAACTCTTTCTTATTTTATTTCTTTTTACTTTTTGTTAACTTTACTTATTCTTACTATTTATATAGTTTACTTTTATATATAGTTATTTAGAACTCCAGTTTATTATTTTTATTTTTATTTTTATTATTATTAGGGGCATTACATACTCCCCTTCTTTAAGGAACTTCGTCCCAAAGTTAAATTGAATCATTTAGCATTTTATTTTATTTAGTTATTTATTACTTCACGTTTGTCCTACACCCTTTGTTGAACTAGTATAACCAACAGGCATCGAAAGTTTTCACATCACCAGGGAAATCCCAAGGAATCTCTATCATTTTTCCAACTTTCAAAACCAGGCATAAAGCGTCATCAGTTTGTACCATAGTCCAAGGTTGGCCCTAAGGCTCGATCTCGACTCAAACCTCATATGCCCCAAGGCAGGCACCTAGCTCAATACTCCATGCAATAGTACTCCAGGCATCTCAAAAGGCTGGCCCACTCTCTCCACACTCACTAAAGTGCACAACCCCAAGCATCAAATTCCTTACACCACCACCAGACTTCAACATCCCAATCCAATATCAAACACTTGGCCTACTCAAGATGGTCCCATAGCCCTTCCAGAGTTATACAAGACAAAGGAACCACTGGCATATGTAGTGTTGATTGAGTATTTCCCCAGCCTGTATGGTGTTACATATTCTCCCTCGCAGGTATGGGCTCCCACGAGATCATCAAATAAGCTGGCCCTCTTAGCCCATTTGTGGAGTTCCTGTCAAACCACATCTCAACATGCAACCAATGCATTAGTTATAATCATAATATCATAGAAAATAATCCACATGCCATCATAAGAACATAACACCATTGTTATCACAATATTTTGAACAGTAAAAACTGCATGCTAGTGCATGTCATAACATTTGTATGCAATAACCACACATTTAACATCATGAATACTATCATATGTTATAACACCAACATATTTGTATCAAAGACATATCATGTCTTCACATAATAAATGAAACAGCATGTCAATATAACCTCATATCATAACATCATATTTATGAAAATCATCTCAATACATATCAATTTAGAGCAATACTATAACACTCTTATCATGACTTGTCAGAAAAATCAATTTCATTTTCTTGTACAAACAATGAATGTCGATAATGCAATAATATTATTCAACATCCATCTTATACCATTGCATATCAGTATCCAGTGTTCATATCAATAGTATATTTTCATTTTTAAATTGCATCGTTATTGCTAGATGTCATTTTTAAATCTCATCAACACTGCTAAGTTGCTAGATGTCATTTTTAAATCTCATCAACACTGCTAAGTTGCTTGTTTAATTATGACATTCATTTTTCACTTACATTGATGTAAGTTAAGAGTACATAAAAGGTATTCCTTTAACAATTTTTGATAAGATACACTCTCATATCTACCTCAACTTTTATTTTTCTTTCAACGATTTAGTGAACTATAATACCTTTGGATTACATTGGATGTTCATCCCAATTTTTATTTTCCTTCCAACATTTTTAGTGAGCTATAATACCTTTGGATTACACTGGATGTTCATTGATTAGATACTTAATGTAGTTAATCTATTACAATTCACCTTTACAATAAAAAATGGTATTTTATGACTACTAATAAAAATATCTTTACTTATGGCCATTTTTACCTAGTAAAGAAACCCTCTAATATTTACACTCAATTTAAGTGTTAACCTAATTCAACCTAAACTGTTGAATGGAAGTGGGTACAAAGGTGGAAATGCATTTATGGAGTTTAATAAAATTAATGCAGTATTAACAGTTTTGAAATTGATTCAAAGAAATCCAATTAGATGAGACATGATAGGCAAATCTAAATTTTTGAAATTGATTCAAAGAAATCCAATCAGATGAGACATGATAGGAAAATCATAATTTCAAGAAAGATATTTATGATATAAACAAATACTTATTCAAAGTTTAATTACAATTTTATTTTTTACACTTAGTGCCATGGATATATTTTTAAATTTATATTTTTACATATAAATATAAAATATACATAATACTAAATATTAATTGATAATTGTTGGTGACTTTCAATGAGATATCATTAAAAATGTCCTTAAAACAAAGTGTCAATAAATATGAAAAGATTTTAATTGTCATTAACAAACACACCCACCTTTAAATAAAATAGATAATTCTTTAATCCTATTGGAATTTCTCCTCTAAATTGGGAAGAGACTTCAATTTTTACATGCTAATTCCCTTTGACTATAAGGTGGGTGAAATATACTCAAATATATTCTTGGAAAACTTTATGGCTGTTTTTTTTTTTTTTTTAATTTAGATCTTGTATAAATAATTCGTAAGAATATATCTCGCATACAATGTTGTTGTTCAATTTCCACGACAGAAGGTTAGAGGAGATTACTTTTTAAACAGAGTACAGATAATCGATGAGCTCTTACTTAACGAATAATTGACGGATCTTAAAAAGGCATATGATATTTTACTAAATTTACAACAACTTTATACCTTAAATTATAACATTTTACACTGTATGAACAACATGTTTTCTACCTTCCTCATTATACTTACAGTTTCAGAGTCACCATATAATTACTTTCATTGCATTACTCTGCATGGTGTTTTTTACCAATGAATTTAAAAAGGCATAGTTAAAAGAATTTGCACTACTCTGCATGGTGTTTTTTACCAATGAATTTTAAAAGACATAGTTAAAAGAATTTCTCCAATGAAATTTATGCTCCACTCGCGTAGGATTCCTACTGCTTATTATAGAATCACCCTTTCGGAGACTCGCTTACCTCCAATTTTCACCTATTTTTAACAATTTCAATTTTCGCCTAATTTTTACAATTTCCATGCACTCAGTTGTGATCCGATCCAAGTCTTACTTCATCGTGGGTGGGTTTGGTTGTTTTTTATTATTATTAGTAAGAGTTATATCGGGGTCCACAATTTTCGTGTTCTAGCCATGGAAAACCTCAAATTGCTGCGATGACATAAGTTGACTTGTACATTGAATGTTTTCTATGGTATTATTGACTTAATGTTTGAGCATTGTTGTCAGCGTATTGTACGAGATTTGAAATTAGAATTTAACTTCAGTTTAAGATTATTTTTTCAGTCCCAGAAAATAATATAAAAGACACGTTTTAAATTTCATTAGTAACAGGGATTTAGAACTCATTTCCGTTGATATTTCGAAATATGATGTAATACAAGTAATTTTGTTAGTACTTTTTTGAAATAAATCACTGTTAATTTATTTTATTATTAAGCATTTTTAATTTATTATTATTTTGAGAAAAAATAATTGACTTATTGTTGTTACATGAAGATTGCCACATCTTTTCCAACTATGAGTATCTTTTATAAAGAGAAATTTATTGTATCTCCTTGTCAAAATATGGTTTAAGTACATAATTTTTTTCTTTAAAATTAAATGTTTTTCTCATTTTTCTAGTTACGAAAAGAAGATTACAAATAACATAACTAGTAATGTTATTGTTATGGAAGGGCAATTTCCAAAGCTTGAAATTGGACTGATCTTAACTTCATAGCAAAAAAAAAAAAAAATTATGAATAAATCTGATTATTTTTTTCTCGAAATTTTACCTAGAGGTCACACAAAGCAGAAACCCATTCTGACACCATATGTAACAATCCACAATTTAAATATACAACTAATTAGATGAATTATACGATTTATAATCAACACACATTTATTCAACTAATTAGCATAGAATTTCGAGAAATATGAGCAAAGACAACTTACTTGTAGCGATGATATTCCTTATTGGTGATTTCGGAGTTGAACACTATTTGAATCTTGCTAACCGCAACAAAGTGAGAACAACTCTCCACCCAACCATAGGCTCAGCTGCACATAATCTTTCTACCGCTGGCCACCCCCGAGCCCTCAATCAACATACTACTGCTAGGGCATCATTTGTCTCACAACACTTTTCTCCCAAGAGAATGGATGAATCTCTTCCTCTTCATCATCCATTAAATAGACAAAAAAATGGAAAAGGGTCTGCATGCACACATTCCATGTGTCAACATGATCCGGATTTAAACAGGAACGCAATAAAATACAGAGATAACCATATACACAAAGATGCAGCGGAAATAATGCTTCATTTCATTAATGGAAAATACCGAAATATGCTTACAACAAGAAATGGAAATAAACCAGCTAGGGCGATGATAATTTATCTCTGAGAAGAGATGTGGCGGCTACATGCCTCTGAACTGTTCTGAACTGTGTTACAATGAGGCTCGAAGACCTATTTATTGTTGAGAAACAATGGAAACCCTTCACATTCCAAAACCTAACCCCAGAAGATGAAACGCCAAATTGTGGGCCCCGTTTGGGTAAATTAGTACATCAATTTCCCAGGGTCGTAACTTTGGCATACGATCTTCGTTTGACGCGTACAATAGCTCGTTAGAAAGATCTATCCGAGCACTACCACTTTGGGAGGCAACATCGATCCATTGTCTTGTGTTGCCCCAGATTTCGCAAAAAACATCGTTTAGGGCCTCAAAACGGCTCCGGAAGTTCAAGACTCGAAAAAACTACTAAAAATAGTAAACTGTGCTACAATTTAGGAAACTAAAAAAGTTGAAAGAGACAGTTGTGGGGGTCCAAATGCGATAGGTGGGTGGCCACCAACATCCACCTGGATCATTCCTCCCCCCTTAGGAAGCAATGGTCCCCATTGCGTTGAATTCTTCCATCTGCTGAACTTGTTCTGCACTTTCTAATGTGTCCGGTAATGGTGGGAAGCATGGTCGACGATGGTCCACATTGAACACTTGGTGCAGGCGAAGGAATGGAGGAATGTTGTGCTCCAAAGCATTGTTCCCCACAGGCTTCGTACTACTGTAAGGACCATGTTGGAGTGGTTTGAGCTTCTGATGGGCTCTTGTAAGGCATTCTTTCTGCAGATGTAACCAAACTTTGTCACCCACCTGAAACTTATGTGGTACCCCTGTGGGTGAGGAGAAGTTGTTCCTATGTTCTGTCATGACCGTATCCCTTTGTTGTTGCTGCTGCATGGAGGAACCCTTTGCGGTGGTCATGGATGTAGCAACGATATTCCCCTTACTTTGGGAGTGAACCAGACAGAAAATAAATTTCCTAGTCTGCGATATGAGCTTGCTGCCTTTCTTAGTAGCGATCAAAGATGTGGCGGTAGGTGGGGCTACTTCCGATATCCTGTATAATGAATTATCCAAAGAAATAATGACAGCGCAAGGACTTGACTCATAAACAGCGTGTCACTTCCACAAGTATGGTTGGCCTAATAGTACATCACAAATATCCAGAGGTGTAACATCACACAATACCTCGTTTGTGAAGGGCTTGATGCTATAGGGAAGGCGAAACTGCTGGCGAACTTTGAGATCTCGTCCTTCATGAAGTTACCCGATACTGTACGGTTGCAGGTGTGGTGTAGTTGGTAGGCCCAACCGTTTCACAACCTCCGCTGAAATGAGATTCTTTTGGCTGCCACTGTTGACAATGAATTGCAGCGGCGAACCCTTCACCCACATCTGCGAGTGGAAAAGACGTTCCCCCTCCTCTGGATCTTCGGGTTCATTCTTCTGGATCTTGGCAGTGGCAACAGTGGCACTGGGATCTGCATCAATGATCTGCTTCCCTTTGCCATTCCCCTTGTCGGGTTCTGGCTCAGGGTCAGAACATGTATCT